>ONZK01002555.1:0-18719 GCA_900322385.1 Pharnaceum exiguum | reverse complement strand
TGCCATATACTGTACATGTGACATAAAAACACATGCCACGTGTATAGTATATTTCTGTACATGTACGTATTCCTACTCCCAACTCAGCGTATGGCATGTGTTTTTATGCCACGTGTACAGTATATTTCTGTATATTTACGTATTCCTACTGGCAACTCAGCGTATGTCATGTGTTTTTATGCCACGTGTACAGTAGATGGCCGGAAAATCCATCTCCGGTGACCAAGGGACCACTGCTGGCTACGGGTGGCCAAGTAGGGATTATTCCCAGCTATTTCCCAAGTATGGATTATTCCTGATTATTCGATACAAGTAGGGATTATTCCAATCAATTTTGCCTTGAAAAAACCACAACATGGAATAAGAGGATAGATTCGGTAAATGATTTAAACTCATTAATGCTTTGAAGAATTTAGAATTGGGTATGGTGGGAAAATTGATTGGCGTAGGCACATAGCTTGATATCTTCTGTGTCTTGTCTTTTGTTTTGACGAGTCTCTATCTATATTGCTAATATCACAAAACAATAATAAATTATCGTTCTAGTTTACTGTACTAGTTTGTGTCCCTAGATCGTGTTAGTTGGGAAATGGAATTAAATTCTTGTGTTGCTCCGTTCCAGTCACATGGGCCAAAACAATTAGGAGGAATATCAGTTGCCTTATTAAGTCATCTTTTGCCAATCATTCGGTTCGAGTTCCGAGTAATTCTTTCTATTATCGTTGCTGATTAATATAATTCTTTTGAGAAAATTTTACAAAAGTATCATACTTTATACCACTTTTGTACAAAAGTATCAAATTTCTTTTTTTTTTGTACAAAGGTACCAATGTGGTCACTTTTCTTTTTGAAAAGGTACTTTTTTGGTTTTCAGACTTTTTATGACCATTTTACCCTCACGTGCGTCAGAGGGTGTGCTGTTAGTTAGACCAGTTTCCTCCCATTTACCCCATCTACTCTTTTCATTGTCAACCTATTTATAAATTTGGGATGAGATTGTATTTTGGTAGGCATTTTGTGGTAAATAAAAGAAAGAACCAATGCAGTTACGAGGGAGGTTCAATGTTGATGGAAACTGACATCAATTTGGGAAGGTTTAACTTGAAAGAGTTGGAAAACATGGTGACTTACCTTTGGTTTGATCCCAACATTGTGGACTGTTTTTATAGACCCCCTAAAAAGACTTTATTACATGAGAGGAAATAGATTGAAACAATGGAAGATATTAAGTTGTTGTTGGAGACAATGGATGTCAATTAGATGGAGTCAGAGAGGGGGAAACGAAAATGAAAAGAGGAAATGGGGAAAATAAAGGAAATTTGGGAGGGAAATGGTCCAACAACAGCACACCCTCCGACGCATGTGAGGGTAAAATGGTCATAAAAAGTCTGAAAACCAAAAAAATACCTTTTCAAAAAGAAAAATGACCATATTGGTACCTTTGTACAAAAAAAAAGAAGTTTGGTACTTTTATACAAAAGTGGTATAAAGTATGTTACTTTTGTAAAATTTTCTCAATTCTTTTTTGTACTCTTTTTATTACGAGTACGTTAATTGTTTTACTCATTTTTCAACGGTTAACTTTAGTGTTTTTTGGAGATAGGTTAATTATAGTTATTACTAGCCAAAGTCTAACTATTGACTGAAAATTGTTTAATTGTTTTGACACTCAATCAATTATCAAAATCCTATCAATATTATACGTTTACAAAACTATATGTCGAGACATTTCCAATCATATATTAATAGCTAATAATGGATATCGGGATCAAAATTTCTTACGTCCACAAGTTACGAACTGAATTACGAAAAATGAACTTAACTTAACCGGACAGAACTTAAATTGTAAAGAACAGCTCCTAAGCCTCTTTAGTGTTGAGGCTCTATTTAATTCAAGTTAAATGTTGCAGCTCCGTTTTTTTCAGTTAAGTGTTTAGTTATATTTTCATGACTATTCATTTCATTTTAGTTTATTATACAGTTAAGTTGAGTTCTTCTGATTAAGTTCAGTTAAGTTCAATAATTTTCAATTAAGTTCAGCTCAGTTAAGCTCTTATCTAATCTAATCTACACAAAACAGAGTCTCGCTAGACAATGGGTTTCGGGTTTAATTCCCCACATTTCAATAATTTTGTTGAGTGCTAGCTTTGCTCTTTTGCAGTACTCATGTTACATACTTCTAGCAATGAGCTATGGGCTACCTTATGGTGAAAATAATCAGACTTTTAGTGAAATACTTCCATTGAATAATTCAAAGCCTATGCACAATAAATACAGTTTTTCATTATTGATGCCTTGATGGTTCATAATGATGGTTCAAGATCGGGAAAGAATTTTCCATACGAGCTCAGCTAGCTGTGGGAGAGTAATTACATGCATCTTGCGTTCTTCCTAACCCATTCCTCTGAGACAGTGAGACTCTTCTATATAAACACCATGCATGTACATATATATGTGCCATAGGTGTTTTGTTACTACAAAGATCACGTAGGAACTGAAGCAAATTACGGGAGCACTTAGATAAAACAAGTGAGAAAAGAAGATACATAGATGGCCTCTTCGTCCATCGCCCCTTCAGGAAGGAGGTGCGTTACGTTTCTCAACCCGCCCTCCCCAAATCTTTGTAAATTTCATTATTTTCATATTTTGTTTTCCCTCTAAAGTCCATCTATCCAAGCTTGAAAGTCCGTTTGGTGAATGATTAATGAAATAACACATTTTCGATTATTCATTAAATAATTTGTGAGCTAGCTGCTAGCAGAATGGCAATTCGTATACCGTACGTACACAAATTAAATTGTCTTTAATGTTCTATATATAGTTTTGTTTGAGTGTATAGTGTTTCAATTTCGTGTTTTCACTTCTGTTTAATTTAGATTATTATTTTTGTCCATTTTAATTTGGTTTATATTTTAGTTCATTTCAACTCGATATGAGTTTAGTTTAACTTTAATCTTCTTTTTTTCCAATTCATTTCCCTCTTCGTTGGCTATGGCAAGCAAAAGACATCCATCCTTATTAACATACAAAAGAAACACATCGAAAGATATAATAAAAAATTATTCAGAATATATAATGAACTTTTTAATTAAAGGAAGACAAGCCGTGAAAATCGAGCCTCCAATCTTCAGAATTGAAGGTGTCTTCACTACCACTTGAATTGAACACCTATTTCCTCTCAAAATAGGCGCAATTAAGTATACTTGTGTAGAAGCCTTGAAGGCATGATCAAGTGCAGGACTAAAGTTAGAAATAGTGAAATACTGTTTGTCAAATTGTCTCTGACATTATCAGTACTGTCTGCAGATTGGAAGGAAAAGTTGCAATTATAACGGGTGGAGCAAGTGGCTTCGGAGAGGCAACAGCAAGACTCTTTGTTAAACAAGGTGCCAAAGTGATCATTGCCGATGTGCAAGATGACAAAGGCATTACCTTATGCCGTGAAATTGCTTCTGCTTTCGATGAAGGTGATGAATCAATATCGTACTTCCATTGCGATGTCACTGATGACATTGATGTGCAAAATGTAGTCGATTTAGCCATCTCTAAGCACGGAAAACTCGACATTATGTATAACAATGCGGGAATTTCAGGTAGGGATGACTCTAATATTATATATGCATGTAACATTTTGCATGATGATCCTAGATCAAATGATGTCCAAGAACATCATAATTTTGGGTAAAGGCGTAGTAGATGTCAAATGGCCAATCATGTTTTTTTTAATCTATTATTTTATGACCGAAGATGCATGTCCCAAAAAATGGATGAGAAATTTAAGGTCAATTGTCCCACATTTGAGTAGAGATGAGAGACTTAATCTTTATAAAAGGTTTAGAGGGTTACTCCTCTTATCCTTTATAGAGAGTGTGCTATATGGTCAAGAACTAACAAAACCACGTACGGCAAAACTAGATCGGTAGAACTAATTAGTTTTTGCTATAGAATATATTCTACTCTATTGATTTCATATCTTTTTGATGTCAATTTAGATTATAGATGCCGCTATTATTCAATGAAAACTCTCTTTTCCAAAAAAAATAAAAAAATAAGATAGCTAGAAGTGATAAATTCAACAAAAACTAGCTACTAGCAAAAGAACAAAAACTAAACATAACTAGTTTTGTTCAAAAGAAAGAAAAAAAGGGCCTTTAAATACTTAAAGAGAACAAGGCAAGTAGAAGTGGCACTTTTTCTGTGGTTCATATGTTTGTTAAGGAAATATGGCATTGATCGAGTTGAGCCCCAGTCTTACCATTACATTCATTACACGAAATTCCGTCCTCCTGCATACACAGATCTGTTTTTTCCTTTTTGTGCAACGGGATACACCGCTTTAGTAGGTTATCTGTTATCATAATTCTTTGATTGCAAATTTGCTAAAACATATATAAACCATGCAAAACATATAGTATTGAGACAAGAAAATATGAATTGAGACAAATGGAATTTGTTTTTTGTTCATTTCAGGAAATTTGAATCCAACCATCCTGGCCACAACAAATGAGAACTTCAAGAAGGTTTTTGATATAAATGTATATGGAGGTTTTTTAGGTGCCAAGCATGCTGCAAGAGTCATGATTCCTAACAAAAGTGGTGTCATCCTCTTCACCGCGAGCATAGCGTCGGTAATTGGTGGGGAGTCACCCCATGCTTACACCATGTCAAAACATGCATTAATTGGCTTGATGAAGAACTTATGTGTCGAACTGGGACAATATGGCATAAGGGTGAATGCTATATCACCATGTGCAGTGTCCACCCCATTGCTAAGCAATGGATTAGGGATGGATCAAGCTACATTGGATATGCTAATTACTCAGGGTTCCGTTCTCAAAGGCGTGACACCGGACGCGGCAGATGTGGCTCAGGCGGCCTTGTTTTTGGCAAGTAGTGAGGCGAAGATAGTGACTGGCGTTAATTTTATGGTAGATGGTGGATGCCATGTCACAAACCCGGCTTTCTCCATTGCCTTGACGAACTTCCTTAGCAACAATAATAATTAGACTTTGAAAATTATTCGTTAGTCTGCCCATCGTCAATTAATTTATAATTATTTTAATTTCAATTCACAAAAACTTCTATTCTTCCAATAAGTTATGTAGGCTTCGTGTACGTTGGTATTCGTTATATAAGCAATTGCTTCTTACTTAAGCGATCCATGTATGATTTCTTGATGTTTTATTCGACAATTTTTACATCACAAAAATTTGGGTGAGACCGTCTCACACTAAGGTTAGTGTGCGACGTGTTTTTTTTTTTGAAATTTTTTCAGTTGTGTGGGGTCATTTTTCAGTTGTATGGGGGCATTTTACAGTTTTTAACATGGGGGATCATTTTTCATTTTGTATGGGGTTATTTTTCAGTTTTAACATGGGGGTCATTTTTCAGTTGTATGGGGGTCATTTTTTCAGTCAGTTGTATTGGGGTCATTTTTTCAGTCAGTTGTATTGGGTCATTTTTCAATTGTATGCGGGTCATTTTTCAGTTGTATGGGGGTCATTTTTCAGTTGTATGAGTCATTTTTTAGTTTTTAACTTCAGTTGTATGGGGTCATTTTTCAGTTGTATGGGGGGTCATTTTTCAATTGTATAGACTTGAAAAAAAATTGAAAAAAAAAAAATCGATTTTTTTTTTTTTGGGTCATTTGACCAAACCCGTCTCAACTAAGACGGGTGCACACAAATTTTTATATTTTTACATTATGGTGAGCCGCGCCTGTGTGCTCTCTATTAATTAACTTCACCGACCTAAGCTCACTCAATAATTTTTTCGAGGGAAAGAAATTGAAGTGCAAGTGTGCAAAGATGCCAAAGAATTGAACGTAGGCTATGTTCTTATGATTCTAGCACGAATGAGAAATTAATATATACTAGCTAAATCAGATCAAGGCGTCTCGCATAATAACATACTGATAACCAATTGTGGTCTGCTTGTTATATATGGTTGTATCTTGCACTCCATTGTAGCAAGTTGCAACTCTAACCTCTTTTATACTGCAATGATTGATTAATCTAGCAATTATGCAAGTTGCTCCTCATGATTCATGATAGGATCGGAGATACCAACAATCTACTCGTAGTTAAAAAGGAAAACACAAGATGTACGTATGAGCTACAAGCTTACATCACACTCACCGTCCAAGCTAAGTGAACAGAAAAATATAGAAAAATGAAAAAAAAAAAGAGCAACTACTATAAAGAAGCACTTGACCAGCTACTTGAAAGTTATTGAAATAATGTTAAACGCCGTTGAACGAAAGTTTAAAAGGCCGTCACCTGCTACCTAACAAAGATTACACGAGCTATAAAGTATACATAGTCGAAAGTCTAAAAGATGTTTTATAAATCAAAGTGGCCAAGAGTGGGCGGGTCTTATGTCCTATTAAAGGTGTTGAACGAATTATTGTTACACGGTTACACCTTATTGTGTTAGTTTTTAGCATGTGTTTTATGCAAAATACATTCTTCCATTTCGCGTTTGGTAGACTTGCTTTTCGTTTCACTTTAATTGCTTCAGTCCTTAGTTCCCTGAGGCCTTTATATAGTGCAAATTTTAAGTCAATAAGAAGCATTCTGTCTCTGATTCACTAAAAAGCTCTTCAGTTTAAGAGTAGTTCAATTAAGTTTCCAGCATAATTTAACGAAGAGAAAAAGAGAAAGAAATGATGAATGACTTTTCGGAAACAGCTCCTATTGCCAAGAGGTATGTTACTAGCTATTTCATTCAAGCTGCTCATTCTCCTTCCATGCATGTGATGTGTTACATCAATGACTCAATGTACCTTGTTTTCGCCCTTTAGTTCTTGTTTTGATGAGAGGTACGGTGTTGCATTGGTCTCTTGCTCCAAAACTAGACACAACGTTATGGGTTCAGTATGGAATGAAACTGAGACTATATGATCGATATGGGTTTAAGGCAATAATAAGCTAGGCAGCATCCATACATTATCATTATATTTTACTTCCCTTAGTAATTAAAGAATAATAATGATGATACTCATGTAGTCATGTTACCAAACTAGCTAGGCTAGCTTAGTAGCTTTAGTTTTATATATCCTTTCCTCACAACTAATACTTGAACTTTTATAGATTGGAAGGAAAAGTTGCAATTATAACTGGGGGAGCCAGTGGTTTTGGAGAAGCCACAGCTAAACTGTTTTTCAAGCATGGAGCCAAAGTAATTGTCGCCGATGTGCAAGATGACAAAGGCATAGCTTTGTGTAACAATGTGGCTTCAACCACACATGAAGGTGACGAATCAATATCGTACTTCCACTGCGATGTCACTAATGATACAGATGTCCAAAATCTTGTTGATTTTGCCGTCTCCAAGTATGGGAAACTCGACATCATGTTCAACAATGCTGGAATTTTAGGTACTTACAAAAAAGGTTAATCTAAAGCAAGGTTTGTCTGAATATTTCTTTAAAAGTTTTCTTCATATAATAGATTGATGAATGTGTTCATTTCAGGGGACATGGGAAAAGGCATCCTAGGCACCACCAATGAGAGCTTCAAGAAGGTATTTGACGTGAATGTTTATGGAGGCTTCTTGGGTGCCAAGTATGCTGCAAAGGTGATGATTCCTAACAAAAGCGGCGTCATCCTCTTCACCTCCAGCGCTGCTTCAGTAGTGGCAGGGGGCAATGCACATCCATACACCGTGTCGAAGCATGCATTAGTGGGTTTGATGAAGAACTTGTGTGTTGAATTAGGACAACATGGAATAAGAGTGAATGCCATATCCCCAGCTTTTATTTCCACCCCGTTGGTAAGCAATGCACTGGGTATTGATAAGGAGACCTTAGATGTGCTGATTGCTGACTCTTCAGTGCTCAAAGGAGTGACTTCATCGTCAACGGATGTGGCTGATGCTGCGTTATTTTTAGCAAGTGACGAGGCTAAGCTTGTGAGTGGTCTCAACTTCATGATTGATGGTGGCTACCATGTTACCAACCCAGCTTTCTCCCTTGCTCTAAAAAAGTTTTTCATGACCAAAGCTTAGATTGTTTTGTTGGGTTGTTAATTTCATTCATTAAGTTATTAACAATGTGCTGTTTCTAATCATTATTTTGTTGAAAATAAAGCAGAGAAAGCATGGATACATGATTCATTATCACTCCTAGCTCCTTATTGTGATTGTTATATACTTTCTATGAAGAGCTTGAACATTTTTTTTGGTATTTTAATTAAGGAAAAAAGTACGGTGACTTCAATTTTCTAGATGTCATGGGAGTCATCACTCACCATAGTATAATCTAGGCCTTTTATTTTCCACAATAATCAATCTGGTCCATTAAAAGTTTAAAACTATAAAAAGCATTAAATGATATAAAGTAATTATAAATTGGAAATATTTATCGAATAATCTAAAACTACAAAAAAAATTGGTAAGTCAAATATGAATACTATCTAGACGAAACCGTATGTAAAAGTTTTTACAATTTCTATGTAGGGGGAGAATACTAATTGAAGATCATTATTCAAGCCAGATAGATCGATCAGATTACAAATTAAAATTGTTGCTAGTATTGCACTATTCAATTCCTTGCTTTAACATCATCATTCGTTACTCCTAGTATTCTGTATTTGAGGTCTAAAAACATTTTCCGAACAGTGCTTCTGGTAATTCCATAGAACGTCATTGCGTAATGAGGTGTACATATGTCATAGCTAGAGTTAGTTAATTCAGTTAGACAAAATGACGTGTACAGGTTGTTACAATAACCTTCAGTTAGTTAGCTAGAGTATTATAAATAAAGCTAGCATCATACAATGTACAGGGATTGATTCATTCATTTTTAAACACTATTCTATAAAGTAATTAAGCTTGTAGCTCTCAAGCTTGTAATTCTCTTTGATCTATCCAATCTTTCTCTTCTCATCTTTCTAGTTTTATTATGGTATAAAAAAAAAAATTGAACATTAACACTATGAACAAAACACAACCTCATCAATTGTTTTTAGGGAAATAAAACCGATCCTAGTGCAACGATGCAAACGAATTATACACATACTATGTTCTTATGATGTTACCGCGCAAGGTCAAGGCGTCTCGCATCTCGCACTACATACTAATTAATAGTCGACTAATAGTCGTCAATATAATTCATATGCTCTTGTTGGAAATGGTTTATTTTACACTCCATTGTTACAAAAGTCAAACCTGTTTTATAGGACAATGATAGATATAATTAATCTAGCAATACAAGTAGCTAATGATTCGTGATAGGAGATGCCAACAATATAATTAAAATGGAGTACACCAGATGTATGAGCTACGAGCTTACATCACACTCACCGTCTACGTTAGCACGTGCTTGAGCAGCCACTTGAAAGTTGAAATATAATGTAAACGCCATTGAAAAAAGTTCAGAAGGCCATCACCTCCCACCAATTATGCAGGAACTATATACTACATAACTACAATAGTAGTTTAGTAGTTTACAGAACAATGTTGGAAGTCCAAAATATGTTTTATATAAATCCAATAGGCCAAGAGGGGACGTGCCTTAATGATGTTCTATTAATGGTGTTGAACGAAGTATTGTTACACAGTTACATGCACCTTAGCTTATTAGTTTTTAGCATGTGAATTTAGCTCATGAACATGCGCTCGCCTCCACTTGTGTTTCTAAATACGTTTTTCCATTTCGCGTTTGGTATTTTCATTTCACATTATTTGTTTCAGCCCTAGCTTAGTTCCCTGAGGCCTTTATATAATGCAAGTTTTTAGTCAATATGAAGCATTCTGTCTCTGATTAGCTCTTAAGTTTCCAGCATAACGAAGAGAAAAGAGAAAGAATTGATGGAAACAGCTCCTATTGCCAAGAGGTATGTTACTAGCTATTTCATTCAATTCAAGTTGCTCATTCCCCTTCCATGCATGTGTTCATCACTGACGCACTCAGATCAATGTACTTGTTTTCGCCCTTCCGTTCTTGCATTGTTTTGATACTATGAGAGGTGTTGCCAAACTAGGCTAGCTTTAGTTTCATTTATCCTTTCCTCACAACTAATACTTGAACTTTTATAGATTGGAAGGAAAAGTTGCAATAATAACTGGGGGAGCCAGTGGTTTTGGGGAAGCCACAGCTAAACTGTTTTTTAAGCATGGAGCCAAAGTAATTGTCGCCGATGTGCAAGATGACAAAGGCATAGCTTTGTGTAACAATGTGGCTTCAACCGCACATGAAGGTGATGAATCAATATCGTACTTCCATTGCGATGTCACTAATGATACAGATGTCCAAAATCTTGTTGATTTCACCGTCTCCAAGTATGGGAAACTCGACATCATGTTCAACAATGCTGGAATTTTAGGTACTAAACAAAAGCTTAACATAATGGCTTGTCTGAATATTCTTAAAAAGATTTCTTCATAGGTTAATTGATGAATTTCCTCATTTCAGGGGACATGGGCAAAGGCATTTTAGGCACCACCAATGAGAACTTTAAGAAGGTATTCGACGTGAATGTTTATGGAGGCTTCTTGGGTGCCAAGTATGCTGCAAAAGTGATGATTCCTAACAAAAGCGGCGTTATCCTCTTCACTGCCAGCGCTGCTTCAGTAATGGCAGGGGGGAGCCCACATCCATACACTGCTTCAAAGCATGCATTAGTGGGTTTGATGAAGAACCTGTGTGTTGAATTAGGACAACATGGAATAAGAGTGAATGCTATATCCCCAGCTTATATTTCCACCCCTTTGGTAAGCAATGCACTGGGTATCGACAAGGAGACCTTAGATGTGCTGATTGCTGAGTCTTCAGTGCTCAAAGGAGTGACTTCTTCATCAACGGATGTGGCAGATGCTGCGTTATTTTTAGCTAGTGACGAGGCTAAGCTAGTGAATGGTCTCAACTTCATGATTGATGGTGGCTACCATGTTACCAACCCATCTTTCTCCCTTGCTCTAAGGAAGTTTTTCACCAAAGCTTAGATTGTTTGGTTGAGTTGTTAATTTCGTTCATTTAGTTATTAACAATGTGCTGTTTCTAATCATTATTGTTGAAAATAAAGCAGAGAAAGCATGGATTCATTGATTAATCACTCCTAACTCCTTATTGTAATTTTACTTTCTATCAAGAGCTTGAAAAAATTTCTTTTTTTGTATTTAATTAAATTGGTAAATGAGAAAAGTAGGGATTCACAAGGTACATCCTAATCTATATGTACTAGCAAATACTATGGAAATCATCTCATGAAAAATAATAATATGAGATAACATTATAACCCTGCTAATTTATCCAGCAGTAGCTCTTTTCACCTATGAGTATCAATTATCTTATAGAGATCTCGACTCTCAATCTGAATTACAGAGAATGAACCTTTGAACAGCACCTGTTGGTGGAAAACATGTTGGGTTGCAAAGATGACACATTCGGTTTCCTACAGTTCAACAGGTTGACAGAAAAAACTGCTGCACGCTACTCTTGTTTACTTTAAATTAACACTAATTGTTATAAGTTTGATTCGACTAGAATACTAGATTAGTCTAAAACGCGCTGATTTTTCGTAGACGCAATGAAAAAAGTTATCAATGATTAATAGAGTATCCACCAGACCACCACCCAAACTCAAAGCAACCCAACTACTTCAAAGAATTCTGTTGACAAGTGAGTCGAACAATTAATCGATGTATACAACAAGCAATGTGGGCTGTGGCAGATGAAATGAATCCACAAATAAATATATGAATGGACGAGGAACAAAGTTATACATCTCAAACATTTACGTAAAAGATGTCAAATGTCACAAGAGCTATGGTACAGAACATGACCATTAAGACAAGTATGCAGTCACCAGAATCATGCGGAACTAAGGTGTTGGCACTCCGAAGTAAGTTGCTCAATTGACTTAATAAATCACGCTCACACACACACAAGCGCATACGTGGATGCACGCACGCAAGCACAAAATGTGTAGATTGCAGATACACATGATGACACAACAGAATGCACAGGAGCCCAAAATCCAGGAAGAGTCTCACCTAATTATTCGCTGGAATTAGCAAGTCCTACCAGATTAAGCATGTTGCGGTCTTCCTTGAATCTATCTAACACAGTTCCTTTAAGTGCAGTGCTGCTTTGCTGTTGTGCTTCTTTCGGGAAGACACTCCAGCATTCAATCACTTCAGGGCATATCCGATTGGATGTCGCAAGAGGAGGACTCCCGAATGTGGTGCACTCAAATGTATGGCCAGCATCGAAGTTGGCTGATAAAAACAAGCCAAAGTGATCGACCCGCCCGCCAAAGCCTATTCCATTTGGTATGCTTTCTGAGCTGTAGTTGAAAGCACACTGCGATTGCACAAGCCAATCAGATACACAAGCAATTGAAAATACAAGCTTTGTGAACAATTTGTCAGTAGAAATTGTCAAAGGCAAAAGGAACTTGTTGTACACTTAAAGCAACTGTGTGGCTACAGTAAGGCCAAAAGGACAGTCACTCCCCTAAACTGGTATCCCATACTGCTATGACTGATCTTATCAGCTTTATAGAATATTGGTCATGTTTGGCAATGAGCAGTTTCAAGAGCATTTAGTAGTTTTGGGCCACTTTAGTAGTTTGACTTGTCAAAATACTAACTAACATGTTTGGTAGATAGTAGTTCCAAAGAGTAGTTTGATGACAAAACTACTAATCTTGAAATGCTGATCCCAACAGCATTTTGATGTGCATGTGGGGTAACTTTAATGGGTATTTCAGTCACAACTTTTAACTATTTCAAACAGAGGGAGTAACAACTTATAAGCAGTCACTCTTACCCATTGCAAGTTGTTATTTGCTCCAGTTGGCCGGTATATAGATGCCTTTGGCTCCAGTCGAAAAATAAAAGACTTCATATCTCCGTAAAAATCACTGTGCTTCTCCCATGGTTGAGATCCATAACCTCCATATATACAGCCTTCTTTATCCTTGATGATCAGCAACGTTGGCCCTTCTTCACCTCTGCATTCATTCAAGACGTACTGATAGTGATACTTGAAAACTAAAGCATAAAACTCATCATCATGTTCTTTCACATTTTCTGAATACAATAATCATCTACAGCAATCTGGATTTAAAAAATTCTTATCTATCCAAGAACAAAAACAAGGAACGAAGATTTGACAAAAGCATTCCATCCTATAGAAACATGATCAGGGGCAGGTTTTTATCAGTGCAAGCAGTCAAACAAGGGCCCGTAGAGGGGGGCCCATTTTTAGCAATATTTAAAATAGTATCCACGAGCACACTGTAGTGCATATACTCCGGTGCGCAGATGGCCATTGTGTTAGTAGGGGAATCCAAAATCTTGGTTCAACGGTCATCGCAGACATGTGTGTCCCATTCTATGTTACTAGTTTTTACGCTACTTTTTTGGCTTTTTGTGCATTCAATCGGGCATTTCCCAACTCCAAGTGTCCACCCTTTGCCACAGCTATTCATCTTTTTCTTTTCTTTTCTTTTTTTAAAACATTTTAGCTAAAATAAAATATCAGCTCTATGTTAACTTGTTCTCTTTATGGCTCACAGTAATAAATATCAGCCCTTTGCAAAGCAGCATGTGGCTTGAACATGATGGATGAAAGAGTAAGGAAGAAGCTAACAACTACTGTTAACATATGAAATTCTTTTCACACTTAAGATAGTAGGACACTCACGAGATACTGCCCAGGAATGTGTTGAAACTCTGGCCATTATATGAGCTGTGGTACAGGAGTTTCCATTCCGCAAGCTCTGGCTGTGTTAGGAGGCCGCCTATCAGCCAAGCATGTTCCTTCCTTAACAGTATGTTGGAATAACCTTCAGAATATATTAAGTGAGGAACTTGAGAACCTGGTCTCCCTACACACAAAAGTGTTATACAACTCATTAGGGATGAAGACATCAACCTGCTACTAATCAACCTAAGCCACATGTACAATGAATACTAGAGATCTTTAGGCTTGGGAACCTCTAAAATTACATGGAGGAATGAGTGAATCTTTCAGGTAAAGATTCATCAGGTCAAGAGTCGAAGTTGACTTTTTTACATTTTCAAGTTTGGAGCCAAGTTCTTCATGATGAAAGGAAATCAGCACTCACAAATCATGAAAACAAGATCATAAATTGAATGTTTGGTTAGTTAGTTTTTTTTTTTTTTGGGCTTCTTTGCTGTACTTGTTCATGTACGACAGTTGCCAGAAACGATAGAAAAAAAAAATTAGAGAGTAAACCACAACCAATGTACAAAGACCCACAACTAGGGGTGTAAATGAACCGAGCCGGCTCGGTGAGCCCTCTCGGGCTCAGCTCGGTCAAAGCTCGGCTCGAGCTTGGCTCGCCGCTTGTCAAACAAGCGACGGTACTGTGACTCGGCTCGACTCGTTTTGGCTTGTCTTGTTATTTTCATTATTTTTTATGTATTATATAAATATTTGTAATTGATAAATAGGTTATGTGAGTGAAATTTTTAAGTTAATATTTAAGTATTAACAAATACAATTTTAGTAATTTAATATCTAGTACTTTTTATAAATTTATATTAAAATATTTTTTTAAAAAAAGTGAGATTGTCTTAATTAAGGATGGCTCGCATCGGGCTCCTCGGCTCGTTTACATCCCTACCCACAACTACGGAACAAACCTAGCAGAAAACACAGACATAATAGCATTTCCATAAATCAAGTGGCAATAATATTTAATGGACCATGCCCTCCATACTCAATATTCTAGCAGTTATATTTCTTTTTTAAACTTTCCGTAACTGGAATGCAACTTTTGAACACTTTTCCCACTTATAAAACTTTTGATTGGTCTATAAGTATATACAAAATCCAAGGAAGAAAATGACCTCAAACTCGAAAACTTTACTTTAACTTCATAGTTTTTAAAGTTAAAACTAGAAATAATGGACCAAAAATTAGCTGAGGTTTTGAGTCTATTTGCTTCATTTCACAACAATTGTTGTGCTCACCTTAGTGTTTCTTCTTAACAGAATGCTTTAATCCTTTAACCATATGTTCAACAAACTAACACTTGTTTGATCGGACTTTTAATACTATAAATGGCCACAAAACCTTGTTTGGAACAGGAACCTAATGAAAGGCAACCAATAAACAATTAAAGATGATGATGATTACAGAACCAACTTGATTCAAACAGCCTCAAGCATACTCTTAAATAAAATTGCTTCGTTCCGCACAACAAATTACAAATATTCTCAGATGCAAGCACTTATAGCAGACAAAGAAAACATCACATGATGTGTCACAGAATTCCGTAAACAAAGTAAGAAACCCAAGAATTCAATTTGAAACAAGTGATGCTATGAGATAGGAAGGCTAGTCCGTGCACACATCTTTTTCTTTTTTTTTTGATAGAAAAATAAATTTCATAAATCAATAGTCAAATGAATCGGCAAGGACAAGATGTCCTCTAAGCCTCTTCCAACTTCGCCTACAAGGAAGCTAAGAATTCCACTCTCCCCCACATATACTCAATGGACCTTATCAAAAACCCGGTAATGCCGGTTCCAGCCAAATACACCAAAAGACAATAAAGACTGCCATAATATCCTCTTCGTCCCTACCTCCTGCAAACCCAATACATCCATCAAGAAATATTGCACTGCTCATGGGGAAACCCAAACTTTACCTACTACCTGGAAAAGTCTAGGAAGGAATAAATGTGGTCTCGTTTCATTACTCCAACACATAATGCATAAGTTTGAACAAAGCGACAACCTTGATCTAGGCTTCTACCTCAAGTCATTGGTATTTATATCCAAGACCATACTCTAGCAAAATGCACGAACCTTCAAGAGGAGCTTAGACTTGCAAACATAATTCATTAGCAAAGTATGGGTGACTGGACCATTAATGCATGCCAAAAAAGATCAAAATGTGAAAACTCTAAACATAATCCATAAGCGACTATCCTCTACAAGTGCTAACTAAGTGGACATTCTCCACAGCCGGAAGAAATCCAATGAACTCCTCTATTTCCCACTTATTGGGTGCATAAATGAAGATTCCAAACCCCGTCCATCTCACGAAGCATTATGAATTCAAGAGATACTATAAATGTGGAATACGAACACCAATTAATGGAGCACCTCCCTCCAAACGGGTGCACTCATCAAGTTGTAGTGTTATCTAGTCTCATTCTTTGTATATGAGGTAAATGAAGAAGTTTTTTTGGTACCTTCTTTATTATATATAGAAGAATGAACACCGTATTCCTTTTATTTACATGATACGGAGTAATAACATATCAAAAAGAAAAAGGTGACGGGAAAATGAGCACTAAATTAAGATTGGACTGGATAATGCATGTGCGCTCTCCAAAATCATGTTCCCCGTGTTGGTGATAGGGATGGAGGTGCATATCCAATTTCTTTGTGGTCAAAAGTAGTTGGGAAATTCAAGGAATTATCAACAGTTTGTACAGATTCAGAATCAAAATTACTTTGTAATATACTCTTTCAGTCATCCCCTACTTCCCTAGTACATTGTAATAAAATTTGACAAGAACTATTCGTGGTAAGTTGTAACACACTAACACTCCTACTCCTAAGCCAATTGATAAGAATGATAGTCTTTCCGTATTTGATTAGCTCAAATTGCTAGTTAAAATTGCCAATACAACAACGACAACCCAGTGTAATCCTCATCTAAAGGGGGTGCTAGGTCCGGATGTACACAACCTTTCCCATGTTATTTAAAAAAAAAAGAGAGCAGCCCTAAATATCACTGTATTGAAGTTTTAACTTCCCACAACTACACTAAAAACAAGAAGGACCAGAAAGGCCATTTTGATTCGGTCCATAATCACCTAAAGATGAAATACAGAGATTATTTTTCAACTTCACCGGTAATGGACGAATGCTTTACAAATCGCAGTAAGAAAACTAATTTGCAACAGAGAAAGAAATAGCTGCAGAAAATTCTAGCTGCCTTACAAAGCTCTTCGATTGTAATTAACACAACCAAGCATGTTTCCACTATTAATCATCCTTGGAACCACTTAATCAAGAAAGGGGGTCGGGGGTGGTTGTTTTCTTCTTAAGCCTTATAAATTATGCAAATTATATACATAGAAAAAGAAGGCATAAATCTGTTAGAGCACATACAAAATGTAAATAAATGTAGTTCGGTTCAGGACCTTGTAAAACTGCATTTGTTACAGCACATAACAAATATATTGCATACAATATTGTGAAGGTCAGCGGATGAACATTATTGAGATGGATTGAGATGGTATAAAACTGCAGGAGAACATGAGTGAAGGAGACACAAACCTGGGTCAGGAGGTGACAACAAGCTTCCAAGGTACTTCCTAAGAGATGGAATATGGGCACATAGGTTCTTGAAATCCTCAAAGGACATGCTTTTCTCATCACTTCCTCCATCGTCCTTGGTAAATGTAGCTGCACTTAAAATCGCATCCACAACATGATCATGTGAACTTGACCCAGGCTTATCATCATCAGAAGGAATCACATCACCAAGAACCGCAGCTAGAACGGCTTGTACATCAGACCTGCCAAACTATTATCAGTTCAATTTTAAGGTCACAAAAGCCAGTAGAAGTCCACAGTTCGAGAACAGAACTAGTAACTGCAAGCACATCTGCATGATGACCAATGATGCTGAAATGGTCTTGATTAAACTTCCAAGATGGCAAACCATTCATTCTCTAAAGCCAAAAAAAAATATCATTCTCAACAAGAAGACACTGTATCCAAAATTGACAACTAAGCTAACAAAACCAGAAGAATTTATCATCTCGAAGGGTGAAATAAATGGATAAATCATGAGAGTAAATGTATAATCAACCAGCAACAATCAAATCCTCCAAGAAGAAGAAAAAAACATATAAGTTCTTCATTTGGGTGGCAATACCTGCAGACTTTATCATCACCATTGACATCCAATAACATGTAGATGAATTCCTCGATCTCATCCTTAGTCCCTTTCTCATAAGTAGCCTAGATGATAAAAAAAAATCAAGAATGATGATAATCAGCAATGCCCATTTGAAGAACAAACAAGGGAGGCCAAAAAATTTACTATCATAAATCAGATCAAACCCTTCGAATGCACACATTTTTACCTTGGCAATAACAAGATCTTCATATGTTAGCTTTTCATCATGGCGATTTTGCGTGACTAAATCAAACATCCGATCTCCAAGCGACCCCGGAATTCTAAAATAACTCTGACATATGAAAAAATATAACAACATGAGCAAATATGATTACTGTGCAGTCCCCCCCTCCCTCAATTAACAATTAGAGGGTGTTTGTTTTCTGAAAAGGCAACCAATGTAACGTGTTGGGATTACATTTGCATACTGGATTTTGGGGCTAGAGGCAACTATTACAGTCTGTAAAGTTTTTCTTACATGGTTAACAAAACCTAAGCTATGGTAACCATTCCAAATCTCTCACCCTCCTCCCTTGCCCACCATTACTCCGGTTAGCGACCACCTCAAACACATAACCACCACTGGCCCCAATCAGCAGAAAACAAACCACCACCACCATCACCAACCCCAATACCTCTATCTTTACATATCCACCGTAACCTCTGACTCTTCCCTGAATTGCATAGAACTCCACAGCCTCGCAGCCGCACTCCGGCACCGGCATTCACATACCCCAATCTCGCCTCCATGTTCACTTCTCCCCCCCCCCCCCCCCCCCCCCCCCCCCCCCCCCCCCCCCCCCCCCCCCCCCCCCCCCCC
>ONZK01002552.1:17269-39798 GCA_900322385.1 Pharnaceum exiguum | reverse complement strand
AATTGATAAAATAAGTGATAGTGAGTTAAATTTTAAGTTAATATTTAAATGTTAACAAATATAATTTTAGTAATACCAATATCTAGTAAATTTTATAAATTTATATATTTTTTTTTTAAAAAGTGAGATTGTATTAATTGAGCCTGGCTCGCATCAGGCTCGAGCCCGGCTCGAGCTTAAAACGAGCCGAGCCCGAGCCTCATATTTTCCGCCTCGTCGAGCTTCGAGCCGAGCCCGAGCCGAGCCTTAGGATAGGCGAGCCGAGCCCGAGCCCTAGGCGGCTCGAGCTCGACTCGGCTCGTTTACACCCCTAAGTGTAATCTTGATTTCTTTAGTTTTTGGTGCTTGGTAGTGTACTCTTGATTTCTTTAGTTTTTGTTTCTAATTTAACCAAACCAAATTTAAAAAAAATAATAATCCTGTGCTTTGGCACGGGTTATAACTAGTAGATAGACTAATTCAAAGTTTTCTCTAAATTAAATTACTTTCTAAAGAATACATTTTTTTTAATAATTACAACCAATTTTATTTTTGGTTAGTTTTACCAATCTTAGAAAGTCCCTCCGAACACTAACACAAATATAAATATAAGTCAAATTTTAAGTCAGAATATACATATAAAAGTTGTTGTCGCGATCGAGTTGAAGAGCTTATGCCTTGTTTAGGAGTTAGTATGAGCAACTAGCAGATAGTAGATAACAGTTAACTACAGCATTTTTGAATAGCAGTTAGCTGTTAGACTTGTTTGGTACACTTTAAATTAGAAGTTAGCAGTTTTTCGATACAAAATAATACTGCAATCAGGGGCGGAACTAACCTTTTAGGGGGTAGTGCAGATGCACCACCCAAAAGTGATAATATGCATATTTTTCAAGTATAGATCAGTAATGAATTGTTGGATCTGTGGTGAAACTCTATTCCCTGCACACCCGGAGGTCAGGGGTTCAAGTCCCTGCACTACCTAAATTTTTGCTCTGGTTCCGCCACTGACTGCAATAAATAGTAAAATGCTATTGAAAATTCTTTGCTCAATATCATTTTTTGTTTGACAAATAGTATTTAGTAGCCATTAGAGTAGTTTGATTAATACTCCATATGAAAAAAATGTTTGGTGAAGATTAATTATTAATAACAATATTTGGAACCACAACTCAATAACATTTTCAAAGAGATATTTAATTAATTTAATTTCTTTATAATTTACTCGGTCACACTGTAAATTACAAATTATAAATGTACCAAACACCTCATATATGCATGCTAACCGTAACCGTGAACCATTACTCAAACTCGCTCCTACTTAACATCTAATTAAGTACTTGTGCTACCTATTTAAGGTTGGGCTCAATTCTTATAAACCTCAACACAACTCTAATAAGTCCCCAAATAATTACTTTTATGTTTTTTCATCTTTATTTATGGATTTGGGAAGATTTTCAAGAATCAAGTGACGCAATGATGCATGAGCTTGCTTTTCTTAGGTATGTGTTACACGTAACACCCTGCAGAGAACATCAAGTCCTATTAACGTCAGGTCGATCGTCACTCGTCAGCCCCTGTCTTTCAATGGCTAGCTTCTAGACTATTACCACAGTACCACCTCTGGCCTAGCTAATTAAGTTGCTATAGTTACTTAGCTAAGTAACCATAATTACTCATATACTCATGCATACAAATAAATTACTACTCGTAGAAGATTTGTGCTAACCTTAACGCCCCTAAGGGGGGCAAAAAATAAAAAAGGGGACAAATACTCTTGGCCACTTATTTTTATATTTAAATTTTTTTAAAAAAATAAATTTGGTGGATACCTAGTCCTTAACCTATTACCCGAAACACCGACCCGACTACACCATCCCCCTCATATCTCTAACCACGGATTCTCTTATCCGTCACGACTCACGACAAATAACAATATATGTCATCACAAATATAAAAAATTGTTGTCACGATATTTCTGTTAAACAACTAAAAAACTGTGACGACGGATCTTGTTCGTCATCTCAGATAATGGGTAACAGTGTTTGCCCTGTTTTTTTTCCGATTTGACCACCTAGGGATGCCAAGGTTAGCCCAAGTAGTTCTTTGTACATTATACACGCCTTTTGTTCTTTAACTCTAACTGCCTCTTCTATTCTTCTATCAACTTCCGTATTAGATTATCCTTCTTGTTTGAGAATGGCACAATATTTTATGCAGTGGGTCATATCAATGGAAATTACTACAATATCCTTCCATGGTACAACATTGGTGGAAAAGGGTAAGTGGAAGGGTAGTAATTACGAGCAACTACTATGGGCAAAGTCGTCAATTTGACAAAAAAACTTACCAAATAAAGAAAGAAGAAGAACAAACAGACACAGGCCAAAATGGAAATGGGAAGGATAATATGATACGGAGGTTGTATATAAGTTCTAACCCCTAGCCTCTTAGCCTGATCACTTCAGTGACTTGCATATTACTTTCGTGAGTTACAAACCCTTCATTTCTTCCCATAATCCCATTGATGCATGGTTCACTTACAAGCTTCAACAATACAACTGTAGTAAATACTGTGTACACCCCCAAATCTAATGAAGAGAACAGTAAAAGTTCCTTGTTCTCCCAGTCCTAGCAGTAGCAGGAAAAGGGTCAGGGAAGGTGATCAACAAGTAATATGCTGCATGCAAGATCAATCTTCAGTAGTAAATGCGATCAGACACATACATGAGTTAAGAACGAAGAAATTCTCCATTGGAGCACCAGAGCCTAACCCACTTACTCAAGATCTTCACCATGCAGTTACCAGCCTCTCACATGAGCTTTATACCAAGGATGTCCACTTCTTGATGGAGCTCATTCAGGTAGTTGAATATACTTATAATTTGATTTGAGCTCTGATAGATGTATCAGTCACTTATGTAGAAATTAATTGTTAAAATCATACTGTAGCTTAATTACTATAGAATTGACGAAGCACAATGTTTGGTATTCATAAACTATAAAACTGGTTAACTTGAGACTTTTTTTTTGAGAACCGGTTAACTTGAGACTTAAATACATGCATAATCATTTTTCATCAAAAAAGAAAATATATACATGCATCATAACAGTCTTTGACTTATTATTGGACTAATGAAGGCCTCAAGGAGGTTGTTCATGAAGGATCGATGTAAGCTAGACCTTGATCGGCACCAAATATGCATGCAAGCCAATTGGCTTTTGTATCTTGCTCTCTTAAACAGGGGTAAGGTTGCGTACATCCTGACCCCGAGCACCCTAATTTAATGGGGATTTACACTCGTTTGTTCTCTCTTTATCAAGCAGTGGCTCATCCCCGCCCCATTACCATCCATCTCTTGTAGAAAATTTCTGACACGTAACAAGTTGCTAACTATGTGAAAAATGCCACAGCAGTGTGTTGGAGTTGGGTTTGTCCCACATTGTTCATTGAGTGCCTATGTGAGTTGTTTATAACCAAGGGAGCCCCTCCACATATCACCAATTGGTTTTAGGTATTGGAACCTCCATTGGGCTATGGGCACTCACTTGTTATTGGGCCAAGTTTATAATTCTATTAGTCTAAATAAAAGTGTCGATTTTCTGTAATATATCCATCATAGGAGCTACAACTACAGAAGGGGAGAGCGGGAGGGATAAAATGTGTCTTGTGTTGTACAATACTACAATGTACACTTGTACCTGAGAAACTTTGTTGGGTTGGAAATACAATCGTGAGTTTGATTTGTCTTTTTTTTTGATGGATAGTTTGGTTCGGCATTGATTCAAAACTCAGCACTATGCTAGGTACTTCTGCTCTAAATTACTCTAGGCTTCGTCAGAGCCTCGAGTTTTTCTTTCCTACATCCAACAAAAAAAAAACTTTTCCAATGGGTTTGATAGCCTAGCCTTACGCAAACGGAAAACTTAGTCGGATATTATATTACTCATTTTCTTTCTGAAAAAGGTTAGTAAGATTTTCTTTTATATTCTTGGTGCGTAAAATCTCAGAAATAATATGACAGCTTGGTGACTTGTGCGGTTGTGCCTTCTGATGTTACAATATGTAGATTTGTAAAGAAGCTGTTATATGCGTCGTGTGCGTGCATTGCCATTGATGAAAGTTCTTTCCCTCCCTTGCTGCTGATGACGCGAGATTAGTGAATTAAACTCAGTGGCTTGTTGCACCTGAAATGATTTCAGATGTACTTGCCAACTGCGATGTAATTCAAGCTTGGACTGGGGTCAGAATTATGTGCAAAACTTAAGTATATAGATGATTTTGAAAAGGCAGGTGAACAAACTGTAGTCATTATATTGGTTTTACATCCCAAGGAGTATACATTCAGAGAAGAGCAGCAAATTAGATGGCCATTTATGGCCAATGATGTAGAGATAATGTTTTAAGGGATACTTCTTGTTCAAAGAACTAGACAGGGTTCGATCTCCTCGATGATATTCTAGGAGGTCAACTCGAGAGGAGACCCTCCTAAGTCCTAACCAAACTCACTCCTTGCCTGCAAAATAAAAACATACCCTATCTATGAGTATGGAGTAGAATGCAAACATGCCAAGTGAATCTAAAATTTTCAAACATGAACCCCATTTCAAGGTGCTGTTGGGAATGATGTAAGCTTCTCTGGGATTTTACAGAAATATCAGGTTCCGCCCTCTCAATCATAATTGAGCCTACCAAGATGTCCTGTTTCTGAAACTCTAGGGTGTCAGAACTGTACATTAGATCAATTAGCTTGGAACCATATTTTTGTCTCTGATCCTCTCTCTTGATAAAAATAGGGGAGATTTCAATTTTGTTTCACAACTGTTGCTTGCTCAGATTTTATATGTCAATTGATTCTATAAGTTCATCTCAGGGCTGGCCACTATTAGAAATTTAACGGTGCCTTTATCCTGAAATTCATTGCATTCTATGAGACCGCCTTATTTTTATTATATATACAGATGTCTTTGATCACTTTTGTGTATGCACGCGGATACGGTTGTATGCTTGACTTCAAATGAGTGTGGTTCATTGGCTGATCCACTATAGGATTATCTTACTCAAACACAATTTACTCTGGTTTTTGGCAGAATGCTGAGGACAATGAGTATGGAGAAGGGGTGGAGCCAACATTGGAATTTGTATTCACCGAGACAGACATATCAGGTTCTGGCGCTCCGGCAACTCTTCTGGTTTTCAACAATGAAGTGGGGTTCTCGCGACCGAATATGGAGTCCATCTGTAGTGTTGGTCGCTCTACCAAGAGAGGCAAACGGCAGACAGAAGGGTTCATTGGCGAGAAAGGTATAGGTCATTCATGTCACCCTGGACAAGAATAAGACTGCTGTTGTTCCTTGATAAAGTTTTCCCTTGTATGATTCCTAATTCTTGTTCCATGTGATTTGGTGGTTCCTTGTTCTCACTGTTAAGTTATTCAAATCTGAATTCATATGAGTGAAGTGATTCTGTTTGTTTTCCCCTTCTAAAAGTAATTACTATATGTTGCTACTCTAGGATATTTGGGTGAGTCTCGAATGTCCTTAAGTGGGTATGTTATGATGTTCCAGACAACAACATACCAAGGTACGGATTGTTGTTGTCTACAGATGCAAATTTTATCTGGGACGATGTTGACCCTACTAGAACACAGAAACATTTTACCCATCAGCTACCCAAATTTGTTATATATTATCTTCCTCTTATTTTGTGAAGTGTGTTATTTGTTTTTTTTGTTACTTGTGAAACCATCAAATCTGTGACTTACTTTTTCTTGTTTTCTGTATCCTCTATATGTCATTTAATCAGCAATTAGACTAATGTAAGTATTCTACTACAGGGATTGGATTCAAGAGTGTGTTCCTTGTGAGCAAAGAGCCCCATATTGTTAGCAACGGATACAAGGTGAAGTTTAATGAAGAACCCGACAGTTGTTGTGGCATTGGTTATATAGTGCCTAAATGGATTGAGGATCGATCTTTCATCTCGAAACTACATAGCGTATATGGATCTGCTATGCCTTTGCCGACAACTACGATTGTTCTTCCTTTAAAGCCAGAGAAGATCAAACCGGTGATGCAACAGTTGTTGCAGATTCATCCAGAGCTTCTTCTGTTCTTATCCAAGATAAAAAGGCTGAATGTGCGTGTGATCGACAGTCGCTTCAAAAATGGCAATGGTGACTGTTCCGTTTTTGTATCCCATGGAACCGACCATGTCGTCAGGTCTGAAAAAGCAGATTCTCGTGTAATGCATCTTGCGGTGGAAGCAAAACCTGGCGCTTCTGAAGAGAAATGCTGTTATTACATTTGGAGGGAAGCCCTTCCCGTGAAACCTAACTGCAAGGTAGCTGGAAGAGAAGGTGTCGAAAAGTGGATCATTTCACTCGCTTTTCCATTTGAAAAAAGATTGACAAGGGGAAGATCGTGCGTTGGAGTCTTTGCCTATCTTCCAACGACACTAGTCACAAACTTCCCATTTATCATCCAGGCTGATTTTAAGCTTTCTTCTTCTCGGGAAAGTATACTGTTTGATAGTAAATGGAATAGTGGAATCCTGGATTGTGTAGCTGCTGTTTTTGTCAATGCTTTTACTTCATTAGTAAAAGACTGTACACCATCTATTGAATTTGCCAAGGCCTTTCAGTTCCTACCTACTGAAGAATCTCCTGTTGCAGAACTTAATGAAGTGACAAAAGGCATCAGGATAATGCTCAATGATGCAGAAATAATTCCTTATGAGACATTTAATAATGCCAACAGTTTTTGTAGGCCAAGTTCTGCTGTGAGAGTTCTGGGTAACTTTCGAGAGCTTCTGATTAAAATGGCTGAAGAGGGTGCATCACTGGATGGGCTGGCCTCTTTGAGTAAACATCCAATTGATGCTTCTCTTGATATTGGCGAGCTCAAAGAGACTCTTGATTTCCTTAATGTTCCATCTTTATCAAATAGCTGGGATTGGTACAGAGAATGTATCATGTCTTGTAATCTCATCTCACAAGCTTCTGAGCAAGACTATGCTGATCTGTTATGGATATTTGCTGACAATGCAGACATTTTTAAACAGGATTTCTTGATGACTACTCCTCTGTTTAAATACGTTGACCAGTGTGGGAATGTGGAGTTATGTAATGCGTCTCAAGCAAAGACGGGAGGGTTTAAGATTCAGTTTGCTCTGGACACTCAGCTTCATGCTTGGCTTAATTCCTGCAACTTGGAGCTGAGCTGTGTTAACGACGTGTATTTTCTCCCAAATTCCAGTCAAGCCTCTATTGTACGCCATGAGCATAGTTCTATTATTGCCAATTGGCTTATGTCTGAAGCAAATATAGGTCAGTGTTCAGCATATGATTATGGTAACTTAATTTTACGTCTTTCCAGGAAGGGGAAACATTTGCTCAAGTTCACACAATTCCTGTATCACTCTTATTCTAAAGGATTCATCTCTGAGGCCGACTTGTCAAGCTTGGTTACCAGGACTCCTATAGTTGATGGGAGCGGCACTATTAAGAAAGGATATCGTAAAGGAACCCTTGTGTGTGGAACGGGCAGTAACTGGGCAAAGTTGTTTGGAGACTCTAATCCATTGTCAGTTGCCAACTATTTTGACTTAGGGAAGCATTACTTACGTAGTGGCAGCTTTGCAGGAGAACATACGCCTAAGGGGGCTCTTCTTGAATTCTTAACAAAACATACTGAAGCACTAGACCTACCTCAGTTAAGTCCTCCACACATCAAGTTGCCTGTTTCATCTTCAGAATTGACTAGTGAACAAGCTTTTCTGCTCTTGGACTGGATTCGTCTACACAGAACATTAGATAACTATTTGCCTGATGTGTTTGTTAATAGCATTAGACATGGAAAATGGATGAAGACATATAGGGGATTTCAGCCACCATGCAAGTCCATTCTTCCTAATGAAATGGGGAAGATCATATTTGAGATGACATCCTCTGTTCTTGCTGATTTTTCTATCTTGGATGAAGCATTTTATGAAAATCGCATTAACCTTTATGTAGACGAACTGAAGTACCTTGGTGTTACTTCTGGGTCGGATGATATACAGAAGGTTGTCATGAATCGCTTCAAGTCGCTGGCTTCTTCTGAGATGGACAAGAGTTCTGCTTTGTCTTTGTTAGCTTTGATAAGTTTGTTGAAGGAAAGGAATGTGCTTGATGAAGAGTGGTTGTCAATTATAAAGAATGGTAGGTGGCTCAAGACTTCTCAGGGAAACTGTGCTCCCATTGAATCAGTCTTTCTGCGCTCTGAACTAGAATCTGAGAGCGTAAGTAGAATTACTAGCTTACCTGTCATTGATGTATCATCTTATGGGGATAAACTTGATCTATTCTCAGCTGAGCTTGCTGTACTTGGTGCCAAAACCGATCTGGATGTTTACGAATTAGTTCCTTTAAGGATCGAATTCCCTGAAAATCTTTCTACGATGACAAGTGCCTGTGGCTTATTTTTACTTGAGTGCATGAGACGTCTACATCCTGATGCTACTCGCTTAATAACACAGGCAACAAATCAACCTTGGCTGAGAACAACTTGTGGATTCCAGTGTCCTTCAGCTGCCATTCTTCCCTGTGTGGATGTGGTTTGTCTGCTTAATATTGTTGATGTTCCACTGGTGGATGAAGCATTTTATGGTTCCTCAATGAGGTCATATTTAGTGGAGCTTAGATTACTTGGAGCTGGGGTTGATTTCAACAGTTCATTGAGGATAATTTCTGCCAAAATTCATGAAAGTTTGTCGTCTTCGAATTTTTCTGCCGCCAATGTTATGTCGCTATTACAAGGCGTCAGAAATATGTGTACAACTACGCCAAATAAACTACAAGAAATCTGTGAGGCCCTGGAACAAGAATCATTATTCAAGACCCGACATGGCTACAAAATCCCTAGGCAGTCAATCCTGTCCAGTCCTTCTTGGGCATCAATCTCTTTATTTGTAGATCTTCCTTTGATTGATGATTCTTATTATGGTTTTGATATATACAGCTACCAAGATGAGTTAGAGGTACTGGGGGTCATAATAGGTTTGCAAGATGGATTTCAATTTGTGGTTGAAGGCTTAAAGAGTCCAATAAAGAAAGGCTTAATGACACTTGAAGGTACCTTTTTTCTGTTGACAATCATCGGCACTCTAACCTTGATACCTTATGAACAGCCTTCTGTTGACCGTTTCCTTAATCATATTAAGAAGAGTGAGTTTTTGAGGACCAGCAGGGGTGATAAATCTCCGAGTGAATGCATTCTTTTTCTCCCTGAATGGAAAGATATAGTTGACTGTGCTGATTTGCCATTTCTTGATGAAGGCTACTATGGGAAACGCATTCTTGAGCACAAGCAGGAGCTAGAACATATTGGGGTGAGAACTCATGTTGTAGAAGTTTGTCCTATAATTTATGCATGCCTGTATTCTCTCGTAAAGACATCGTCAATTAGGCGTATTTATAAATTTCTCCGAGTTTTTGGTCTGCATTCTGGAGCAGTTAATAAAGATGATTTGAGGGTGTGGGTACCTATGCAAAAAAATTCTGAGGAAGGCCAATGGGTGGATTCAAAGGTTTGTGTGCTTCATGACAGGGACTCTCTCTTTAGCTCTCTCTATTATTGTCTTGATAACTATTACGAGGAGGAGCTGCTGCCCTTGTTTCTGCAAGCATTTGATGTTGTGGAGGTTCCTATACTGGGGCACTACATTCAGCTCTGGAGCAGCTGGTTGAAAAGAGATAATTTTGTAATCACTACTGCCGAATGCCAGTCTTTTTGGGGCTACATTCTTGAAAACTGGAACACTGAGACAAAGGAGCTTGTAGGGCAAAATGTTACAGAGTTGCCTGCCCTATGTCATGGCGGTCTTCAGCTACGAAGCAAGGAAAAGTTATTCATTCCTGATTTGGTGTTAATGGAAATTTTTATGACTTGTGATAAGTATCCTCTCTTTGTTTGGTTTCCAAGACGTGACACATTCTGCTCTGTTTCATCATCGAAATTGCATGAGGTCTATGCTTTTCTTGGTGTGAAAAAACTTTCAGAATCTGTTCAGTGCTGTGTGAAAAATTTGCATGCAATTGATCTAGCACCCCATGGTTACATCAAAAGGCTTATATCAAGGGGTATTATCAAGCTGATCTTGGGTTACCTGGCTGGTCCAAAAGTAGATATGGCTGCAAGATCAAGACACCAAACAGCGAAGTCACTACTTGACATCTCCGTGTGTTTGAGCACTGAACTATGCCAAGTTATCTATTGTTTGAACCCACCTGGTTGTGACCCTCTGGAAGTAGAGACGCATAAAGTGGTTCACTGGGATAAGAAAATGCAGTTGCTAGTCATTGACAAAGACTCGTATGAAAATCAAAAGAAGAGCTTAAAATTTGGGAGCTATTTTGCTCAAGAAGTAGCTGACAACCTGCTGGCTGAGCAAAGACCTGATGCCGTGGTTCACCTGCGGAATTTGATTCAGCTAGGCTTGGCTTACGAATTCGAAGAAGATTCAGTCGATTTTCTCCTTTTAAGGGAGAACTTGCAGTTCTTTCCAGAGGATGAGGAATTCCTTGATGCTGTGTATCCTTCCAAGGGCATCGAGGTTTCAGATTCTGGTGCACTGTCAACTTCTCATTTGGAGGAACTCGGTCCTCAATAGGGGGACATGTCCGGCTAGCACTAGCAACGAAGCTATGTTGATCCACTATTTCATGTGTGGTAAGTTTTGATTACCACTTCCTTTTATCTGGTATTATGCCTAACTGGCTGTTGATATCTGGCTGGGTTTCATTCTGGAAAAAAAAAAACAAAGCAATAGCAGTTCCTTATTGTGTGAAGTCTTTATTTAGGCCTTAACATTACTGACTGACACTGTGTATTTGATTTTATTCTTGATGGCACTGTCCTTCATTGTGTCTTAACTATTATTTGATCCATAATAAGAACTGTTTGATTTGTCATGTTATCTCTTCATGTATGTTTTACACCCTTGTGCTTATGATCATGTGCTCTGAACTCCAAGAATTTATTAGGATATGTTTAATTAGGACTAATTCCCTGACTTTTGAAGCAGATACAATATCCTTTCAAGTATATTAGTATAAAATGTGTTGATTTGATTGTTCACGTATTAAAAAAGATGCCTGTAAATTAAATCTTTTCGGTGTTTTATTAGATATAGGCTATTTTTTTAGGGCAATACGTTCAAGATCTTTTGATTTTAATGTTTGGTGAATAAAGTGATGGTCACTTTGCTTTGGTCATGCTCGTTTCAATTAGAGTCGTATGCCATGTTTCAAGTATTGTGGCCTCGTCGTCTAGGCTTTATATTTTGGCTTTGCTGTTCAAAACCGGTGAATCTATTTGTGAACTATCATATGTATGTGCTTCCTTCCACCTTGCTGATGTTTCATTGATACATTCATCTTTTAACAGGAGTTACACTGCTTCCTTGCAGGGATGACTTGCTCAACCTCATGATTTTCTGAAAGTAGTCCTGGAAGCGCAGTGCATTCCTTGCTTAATGCGAGGAGCCATGTATTTTGGTCTGATCAGCTAATAGCTGTTATATTGGCTATGTTTAATATTTTGTGTATATGTAAGCGAACTAGCTAGACAGTGTATTATGGCATTATGGCATGTAAAGACGTTAAATCAGTAGTATGTGAAATGGGCTAAGCTATTTTGTACATGTAAGTTGACTAGAACGGTATTTGGTGATTTGGTATTTTCATCTATAAATTTCTACGCTGCACAAGATTTCCCCTGTTTGAAATACCAATACCAGAAGATCTGATCGCTTCGCCAAGACAACAACTGAACAACTGTACAGTTGAAGCCAAATGCAGTAGTTTTATTCCTTCAAAGCTTACCTCTATGACTATCTAGTTGATACTGCCGTAGTCTGATATCAAAGTTCATTATTAATCCGATTTCTTTAGCTGAAGCTAAGATGAAAATACGCAAGGAAACACTTGTGTAAGCTATTGGATCATGAAGTGCCAATTCCAGCACATGTCAACGAATATAGTCACACTGTGACCTCCCGTCGGAACCTGTTTTTTCTGACATCGGGACAGCGTTGTACACTGATACTTCAACTATTTTTCCGAAGTCCCAAGAAGTGAAGCACAAAAAGTTAAAACTCCATGACAATGTCTTTCATTGGATAGAAGTAAAAACTTCTAGTGTACAAAACAACCTGATCGGGGAATTGCGCTTTTGGGAAACCTAAACAGTATCCTGGTAATGTAACACAAGAAAATTGGATAAATTCACATCACTATCTTCTCTCAATGGCAATCTGATGGACGTGTCGAATAAGGGGCCAGTACCGCCCCGCCTGTATGGCCTTCGGCATCTTTCCACAAGCTGCTTCCGCACATCAGAGTATCTGCAGTGTCCCCAGAGAGGTCGATGATCGGATTCCCCGGGGCAGCTTCATCACCCTTGGGAGACCATATTATATCAAGGTACGAAGAGTACTAGCAACAGATTTCCGAGGCATACCAGCATCCTCATCCACATCTTCAAAGGTCAGATTGGGGAGAAATAACAATCCGAGATTCTCCAAACCACTGAGATGATCAACACGCCAGACGGACTCTTTAGGTTGCGAGCAATCCTAATTTCCAAGCTTCGCATTTATAGGAGTTGGGGGACCGTGAACACCACCCCAAATAATCTGGACAAACTCTATTCTTTGGCCACAGTTAAGAGTTGTTAAATCAAACAGCGTGTATAATGAACAACTAAGCATAAATAATGGTAGAAAACTGAAAATATTTTAATGTGTCGTTGATGAAAAAGCAGCATGTATACTGTGTAATTAATCCAAAGATGAATGCTTCGCAGATATTAGATCGTGAATTTGGAGAAACAAAAACTATAAGAAGAGAGCCAGAGCCAGAGTATCCAAAGATGAATACTTCACACAGTAGCCGGGTACAAGGGGGAAATATATATCACAAGAATTTACGATTTAAACAACCAATGCAACTTCTCAAATTTCTCAAGCTTCTTCCAAAGGAAATCTCGGCTACGTGTTTAATCAAAGGCCAGTCTAACCCGTCTGGGCAGCCGCATCTTTCCTCAAGCTTTCGACATCCGATTATCTCAACTCTCCTTAGTGACGTCAATTGTTGGATTCCCTTGGGCAGCATCATCACCTTGGGTAGTCTGTTTAACTTCAAGACATGGAGAGTAATGGCAATGGCTTTCCATGGCATACCGTCTTCATTCTCATCCACGTCTTCAAAGGTTAGATTGGGGAGATGGTACAATTCAAGATATTCCAAACCCTTGAGGTGATTCAATACCCCTGACAGACTCGTTAAATTGTGACAACTCATAATTTTCAAGCTTCGGATGGAATTAGGAAAACCGGCGAATACCTCTGCAAATAAGACGGACAAACTCGGTTTCTGATCAGAACAGATTGTCAGCTCTTCAAGAGAATCAAGGTCCAATCCTGCAACAGATTTGAGAAACTTGGAATCATTTGTTCTGAATTTTCTCAATCTGGAAGATTTTTGCTGTGCTGGCAACTCTGAACATGGTTGCCCATTTGTTGATGACAAAGTTGAGAAAATACCCTCAAAGTTGTCATTGATTCCGTTCAACGTTACGGAACTAACCGAGGGACAGAGAGGCATACATGTTAAGTTGGGGCAGTTATCTATTAGTAACTCATCAAGGCATGGAAATGGTGGTAAAGCGAGCAAATGATCATGTATCACATCCACTCTGTGTTCTGATCGCCACCACTCTTTTAACTTTGGCAGGTTTTCTAAGCGGAGCACATTGAGAAAGGGGAAGAATAGTGATGATTCTCTTGCTACTACATTTGAGTTTGACCACACAGCAGCTGCTTCACTATCACAGGTGGTAGTCCTCGCGCTTACCAAATTAGTTTCCATGTACTCCAATTGGTCCAGAAACGAAAGTTCAAGTTTTTTAAGAAAACTCAATTTACTCATTGATGGTAGCTCCAATACAGGACTGAACTTAAATTCAATCCAGGTTAGGTTAGGGCAAAAGCTTTTCAAATTATTTGCCGTAGCCCATCCTGGCATTCTAGCTCCAGGGTAGTTTAGTATCTGCAAAGCTTTCAGATTACGGTGTGGCTGCAGGGCTTCTAGCAATCCTTCAGCCTCTCCTTCTGACCTTGTCTCTGTGAGATTTGGGACCCATTCGAAGGCGATATCACTGAGATGCTCGTGATGCTCCTTCTCCCTCATATTAACATCATGACACTTGACATATGCGCAATCATTCATTATTCTGATAACGAGTTCTCCCTTCAAGTTTCTCAGATTTTGTAGGTCTTGTATATCACCAACTGGTTGCTGTTTCAAACTTGAACTTCTTCCTCCCAACACAAACATCGTTAGCCGACTAAGGCAAGTCAACTTTTCCATTCCCGAAGGCATATAAGTCAACTCATCACACCCTTCAACATCCAAAACCCTCAGTTTAACTAGTTTGTTCAAGTCATGTGGTAACTCCTTCAGTTGTCTGCAATATTTCAGATTCAAAGTCTGGAGGTTGTGCAATTTCGTGACCGAATCTGGAAGCATCTTTAGATCCCGGTTAAAGCAAAGATTAATTACCTTAAATGCAAAAGCTCACCTATTCCTCCTGGTAAGACTTTTATATCCAATTCACCTAAATCCAATGACCGCAGGAATTTCCAATAAGTAAATAGTGTACTCAACGGAAGCTCAGATTTTCCACGGTAACGATATGTACGGGTCCTATTCTGAGTGAATAAGAAGTTACTTTGCTCCCAAGACCGATGGTAAACATGTCGAGTTTCTTTGTCAAGGCCACCTGTGACAAGATCTGGTTCACAAATCTCCTTTCCTGCTACTTCCTGGGCAACATCATGCATTAGGTCGTGCATTTTACAATAGTATCCACCAACGTAGTTCTCTGTAACATCTTGGAAGAAGCATCTTCGTACCAACATTGAAAAATACTCTTCACCAACATTCTCCATGTCCTGATCACCATGGGAAGGTTCGAGATAGCCCTGTGCCATCCACAGCCTAATCAAATCCTCCTTATCCATGGCTGTATCCTTGGGGAACCAAGCACAATAAGTGAAGCAACTCTTCAATGGGGATTCAAGATGATAGTAACTTAACTTTAAGATTGACTTAATATGATTCTTGTCCCATCCAATCCTGGATAAACCCTTTTGTTTAATTACAAGCCACTTTTCTTTGTCCTGACCATATAAAAGCGACCCTACAACTCTGATTGCAAGAGGCACATTACCACATGTCTTAACTATATCTCTACCAATTTCAATGAATTCAGAAGGGACCAAATGGTCTTGTTCTTGACCAAGAGCCACAATCTTGAACAAACGCCATGAAGCCTCTATTGACAATCCTTTAAGCAAGTATGGAGATCTATTTCCTGCAGCCCGTGCGGTCTCTACTGAGCGTGTGGTTACCACAATCCGACTTCCCCTTCGACCAAACCCCTTCAAGAAGTTTTCCAACTTCAACCATTCAACCCGATCCTCAGTCCATACATCATCTAGAACAAGCAAATATCTCTTTCCATTGAGGGTTTCTCGAACTTTTCTTTGCAACCTCTCAATATCAAGGGAGTCAATATTGCTGTCAGGTGAGGCTGACTTCAAAATTTGACCATGAATGAATTCCACATCAAACTTCTTATCCTCATCCCCAACACAAGCCCACAACCTAAGAGAAAATTTTTTCTTGATCCTCTGGACGTCATTGAACACTAGCTGACCAAGGGCAGTTTTTCCCAATCCACCCATCCCCACAATACTGACAACTGAAATGTTCCCCTGAGCATTATTATCATCAGCAGCTAACAACAAATCAATAATAGTCTTTACATCCTCCTCCCTCCCTATGATATCCTTCTGATACACATAGGAACAACTTTGTTCCCTCCTCCTAAGAGGTCTACTGTCAATTTTGATCTTAAATCTATTAGCATCATTAGAGATCCCCTCTAACTTCTCACTGATTATCCTAACCTCACGTGCCATGTCATAGGCATCACCTAACTTTCCAAAACGAGAGATCAAGCGATGTACCTTTCTGCGGAGCTTACCCCCTTTCTTGACGTGGAGGAGGAGCTTCTCCTGCTCAGCCAGGGTCTTGAACTTGTCAAGGAGGTCGTCAGCATCATAAAGAGCAAGCTTCAGCTTCCGAACCAAGTCTTTCTCCTGACTGCTTAGCTCTTCCTTGCCCTCCGCATCTTGCAGGACAGCGGTGATGCGCTCAACAGTGCTTTGGAGCTTCTCCAGCTCAGACTCATACCCAAAAAATGACAGTATGTTTCTGAGCTCAGAACTCTGCAGCGCAGAAAACAGAGTTTGAGTAACAGACAGTGCAAGCCCAACGACTTCCATGATGATGAATATTTGTTACACAGCTTACACTTGAGGATGTGATCTTTTTTGGGTGATTGTTTTGTAATTTGTGGTGGTCATATTTCAGACACTCAGGTTTTATAGGAAGCTCCACCAATTGGCCAGCGGGTGAACAAAGTACCTTGTAAAATGAACAATTAAAAATAAAATAGTCTCAGAAAAACAAAATTTAATGTATAAGTGGGATGAGTACTTCATAGATGATTCCATATACACGGTAGATGAGGTTTCATAAGTTGCCTCAGCTAGCTGTTCAACTCCAACTTGTAGCCAGAGTCTAAAAGTTAAGGTCAACAAAAGAAACAAGGTCATTGTTTAAATTAGAGTCACTATAAGAGTGGTTAAACCTTTAAATTATTTATATTTTTGTCCAGAGTAGTTGGTTTGTCAAAAACATGCATCAGATGATTTGCTACAAGGTTTTCAGCTAGAAGTCTTCACCATCTCTTTGTCAATCATTTGCCAGAAAATTGGCTTTTTGTCAAAATTTAAATCTTCAAATTGATCAATAGTTTAAACTCTGTATCGACTAGTTGACTGCACCCAGTTGCATATATATATAAAGGCAATGATAATGAGGTTCCTTCTGCTGAGGACTTGCTAGAACTTACTACCTTTTTTTCTCCATTTTCTGAAGATTAATATTATGCTTCTAAACGCAAGTCCAAGTGTACTGATCGTTGTTTCGTCTGGAGAAACGACATTTCGTTAACTGATTGTTATATGAAGTCTGAGTAAAAGTCACCAAAATTAGAAGCTTAATCGCTTAATACTAGAAATAAAATCCAGTCAGTAAAACATGGAAGAAAAACTTACCGAATTGACAGCAAATCGACGAACCTAAGTTCAGAAACTTCCAATGGCTTTCAATTCAGTAACTGGGTGAAATGAAAGGTTAGAGCATTGATATCTGTTATTCCAATCTCAGTTTCTCTGATGTGGCTGCGCTGGGCTAAGCTGAAAACTGGCAAGTCAAACCAAGTGAAAGAAAAGTAAGGATTTTTATTGGTGGCAAATCATCCAGAAGTACTAGCACAGAATCCATCAACAACATAAAGCCATAGTTGCTCATTCTTATGCCATCTATACAGTAAATTCATTAACATTTTCACGACTACGCATTCTCAAAAATCAAAGTTACTTTCTAAGTTGAAGTGTCAACTCTGTCAAGTATTCTTACGGTCTTACTTATGGAACCAAGCAGTTTGTGATTTTCATAGTATCTTATTGATTGTCTTAGTAGGTTTGCCATATGATAGCATATTTAAGTTTTAACATGATGATCGATGACTCAGACAGAGCAGAGGAGATTGTCAAACATCAAAGATGGGCGACTGAGGGTTTGGCGAGTGGTGTATTAATGACTATCGCGAAAACAGAACCAGTTTCAAAATTATACAAACTCAGAACCAAAACCTAGTCATGGTGGACAGTGCTAGAGTAGCAACTTGCCTCTTGTTAATTTCTAGACAGAGAAGCCTAAGGAGGTCATTAACATGGAAGGTTAGGGGAGGTGTTTACAGTTTCATTCCGAGAATTTTGGAATTAAACAGCAGTATAGGATCCCCAAAGGTTATCTTGGGCACGTGTTTAATAATGGGCCAGTCTAACCCATCAGAGCTACGGCATCTTTCCTCAAGCTTTGGACAATTGTGTATTGTAAGTTGCCTGAGAGACGTCAACAGTCTGATTCCCTTGGGCAGCTTCAACACCTGTGGGAGGTCATACAACTTCAATGTCTGGAGAGTATTAGAAACTGATATCCATGAAATTCCATCATCCTCATCTTCAAAGGTCAGATTGTGGAGATCGTTTAATACAAGAATCTCCAAACCAGTAAGATGATTCAACAAGCCAGACACACTTTTAAGGTAGGGGCAATCATTGATTTCCAAGAATCGGATAGAATTGGGGTAACCGCCAAACAGCTCCCCAAATAATCTGGACAAAATCGGCCTGTGATCATCGTAAATTGTCAGCTCCTCAAGGCAACTGATGGCCGATTTTGGAAGAGATTTGAGACCTCCCAAATCATCTGTTTCTATTTTTGTCAATCTCGGAGATACTATCACATTTTCCGAATTCTGGTATGCTGGAAACTTTTCTGACGACCGTTGCCCATGTGCCAATGATAAAGTTGAGCAAATACCCACATTTTCATCCTCGTTTTCCTCCTCATCTCCTCTCATTATGCGAAGCTTTTCATTGACATCATACAATGTCACCTTTCTAACAGTGGGACAGAGAGGCATACATATTAAGTTGGCGCATAATCTTATATGTAATACATCAAGGCAAGGAAAGGATGGCAAGTTTTCACGGAATTGCTTGCGGTAGTTGTCATCATCATCAGCAACCAAATGATTGTCTTTCACCTCCAATCCGGGTTCTGATCTCCACCACCCTTTTAAATTTGCCATGTTTTGTAACATGAGAGATTCGAGCAACGGAAAGAACAACGATGATTCTCTTTCTATTGCGCTTGATCTTGTCCTTGACTCAACAGTGGTGGCTTCTCTATCACAGCCACACGAGGCATTATTATTTTCCAGGTACTCCAGTTTTTCCAAATCCCAAAGAGTAAGCTTTTTCAGAAAACGCAATTTACTCAAGGATGGTAGCTCCAATACAGGACTGTTTTTAAAATGAATCTTGATGATGTTAGGAAAAAACCTAATCAAATTATTTTCCCTAGCCCATTCCGACATTCTAGTGCCAGGGTAATTATGTAACTGTAAAGATTTAAGATTACAGTGAGGCTGCAGGGTTTCTAGCAATGCTTCACCGTTATCTTCTTGTAATCTTCCTTCTTTTTCATCCCACTTGATGGAGATGCAAGTAAGAAACTCCTTATTAAGAAGAATACCATTACTAATACCACCCTTGACATATGCATAATCCTGTGTTACCCTGATGACAAGTTTTCCCTTCAAGCTGCTCAGATCTTGTAGGTCTTGTATATCCCCTACTTTTTGCTGTTGTTTCAAACTTGAATTTCTCCCTCCCAACACAAACAAACGAAGCCACCTAAGATAAGTCAGCTTCCCTATGGCCGAAGGCATAAATTTTAACCCACCACAGCCTTCAATTTCTAAGACCCTCAAATTAACTAGTTTGTTCAAATCATGTGGTAACTCTTTCAATCGACTGCACCAATACAGATCTAAAGTCTGCAAGTTGTGCAATTTTGTGATCGATAAAGGAAGCATCTCGAGATGCACATTACCGGAGAGATTAAGATACCTCAAATGCAGAAGCTCACCTATTCCATTTGGTAAAACTTCTATGCCCAATCGACTTAAATCCAGTGCCCGCAGAAATTTCCAATTTGCAAGTAATGTACTCAATGGAAGCTCAGCAAATCCAGATTTAAAATATGTACGGCTCTTATTCATACGGGAAAACAAATCATTTTGTTCCTCAGACAAATAATGATAAACATGACGGGTTTCTTTGTCAACAACACCCATAGAAGAGCCTACCATACCAATCTCCTTTCCTGCTACTTCCTGAGCAATATCGTGAATAAGATCATGCATTTTACAACAATAAATTTCTCCGAAGTTGTCCCTCTGCACATCTTGGAAGAAACATCTTCGCAACAAAAGTGAAAAATATTCCTCCCCAACTTTCTCCATATGCTGATCACCATCTAGAGGTTCAAGATAGCCTTGTGCCATCCAAAGACTAATCAAAAGCTGCTTTTTCATGACAGTATCCTTGGGGAACAAAGCACAATAAGTGAAGCAACTCTTCAAGGGGGATTCAAGATGATAGTAACTAAGCTTTAGGACCAACTTAATAGCATTTTTGTCCCTCCCAATGCTAGCAAAACCCATCTCTTCAATTGCGAGCCATTTGTCTATGCCTTGACCAAATAGTAGCGATCCTACCACTCTGATTGCAAGAGGCACATTGGCGCACTTTTTAACAATTTCTCGGCCAGTTTCACAAAATTTCGCAGGGATCATGTGTTCTTCTTCTTGGCCAAGAGCCACCATCTTGAACAAACGCCACGAAGCCTTTTCTGACAAACCTTTTAGCATGTAAGGAGCTCGATTTCCTACAGCTTTTGCCGTCTCTGCTGAGCGAGTAGTTACCACAACCCGACTTCCCCTTTGACCAGACCCCTTCAAAAAGTTTTCCAACTTCATCCACTCATCGTGGTTCTCCGTCCATACATCATCAAGAACAAGCAAGTACTTTCTTCCATCAAGGTTTTCTCGAACCTTTCTCTGGAGCCTCTCAATTCCAAGTTTGTCAATATCTATCTCATCCGTGGCTGACTTCAAAATCTTACCAAGAATCGCCTTCACATCAAAATTCCCATCCTCATCAGCAACACACGCCCACAACTTAAGAGGGAATTCCTTGATCCTCTGGAACACGAGTTGGGCAAGAGCGGTTTTCCCCAACCCGCCCATCCCCACAATGCTGACGACTGAAATGTTACCCTGAGCGTTGTCAACATCAGTAGCAAGCAACAAATCAATAACATTCTTCACATCATCCTCCCTCCCTATAATATCCTGCTGATACATATAGGAACACGTTTCCTCCCTTCTTTTCCTAAGCGGTTTATCATCAACTTCAATCCTAAACTTATTAGCATCACTGGAGATCCCTTCTAACTCCTCACCAATCCTTCTAACCTCACGAGCCATGTCATAAGCATCTCCCAGCTTTCCAAAACGAGAGATCAAGCGGCGTACCTTTCTGCGGAGCTTACCCCCCTTCTCGACGCGGAGAAGGAGGAGCTGCTCCTGCTCAGCCAGAGTCTTGAACTTGTCGAGCAGGTCATCAGCATCATAAAGAGCAAGCTTGAGCTTCCGGACCAAGTCCCTCTCTTGACCGGTCAGCTCTATCTTTCCCTCCGCATCTAGCAGAACAGCGTTGATGCGTTCCACAGTACTTTGCAGCTTCTCCAACTCAGACTCGTACCCAAATAATGACAGCAAGTGTTTGATCTCAGTACTCTCAAGTGCTGCAAACAGAGTTTGAGCTACAGATAGTGCAAGCCCAACGGCATCCATGATAATTGTGCTGGCGCAATAGTTGATTTGAACAGTGTTTAATTACAGATTGGTAGGTGATAACTTTGTTTGTGAGTGGTGATAGCAACTAGCAAGTCTCAACACGATCACTTATATCCTCTTAAGGTCTTTATTATGTCATCCAGTCATCTTTGCCTGTAGAGTGTAGGCCTAAAACCTCATTTGTGCTTTTCTGAGGTGGGACTCACTCACAAATACAGGTACATGCATCTTGTCTAAAGACAAGTTAACCTGTGGTCAATGTGTTTTGGTCTACTGGGAACAACTAATGTCAGATTAAACTTTGTTTAATATAAATAGAAAGATTAAAATAGTATAACAATGGATCCAGCTATATACTTACAAAAAAAAAGGACCTATCTAAATAATCAACGAACATTCGTTGCAATTGAAAACTGGAACCTTTTTGACTTTTCAATAATTGCCCTGCTTGCCTTCCTAAAGATTAGATTCTAATTTAGTAACTTCTGTGTCATGATGGCAGGATATAGAAAGTGACCAAATTGGAAGCTTACTAATCATTTAGCTGTAGAGCTAGCTACTTACAAAAAAACAACGATAGATTGTTGCAGTGAGCCTATACTAGTGGAAACTGTAGGACATAATCTACAGAAGATCAAATGCTTAAAATCAATTTACTATTTGCAGCGTCACAGGCTCACTGCATAGGATTGATGGTGCCTCTGTTGTCAAATATAGCAGAACAGTCCGTGTTTTTACTAATGAGAAAGTAACTTTAAATTCCTCGTCTGTACTTCAGTTAGTGTTGGAAGGTAAATAAAGCCAGGGTTTTGTGCCAATTCACATAATATCAGGGGTACAATATAGAGGGAATATATATCAAAAGAACGCACAAAAAGAAAATAAAAATCGCTTACAATTTTACAACGAGCCGTTGCAATCTATCAATACCATCCCCTTCAATAATGGGCCAGTCCAATCCGTCCGGGTGGTGGCATCTTTCCTCAAGCTTTGGACATTCAATGACCTCAAGTAGCCTGAGAGAGTTCACTTGCCGAATTCCCTTGGACAGTTTCACCACCTTCGGGAGTTTTAACTAACATCAAGGTCTGGAGAGTTTT
>ONZK01002550.1:1804-29245 GCA_900322385.1 Pharnaceum exiguum | reverse complement strand
TATCCTTCTCGTCCTCTCCCCTGCATTACGCACTACATTAAAGTCTCCACCAACTACCCATCTCGGGGAACAAAGGCCTGCAAGGTCGCATAGTTCCTCTATGAAAGAAGACCGATCTTCATCGCAGCAAGGACCATAAACCGAAGATATCCACCAACAACCCCTACCGTTAATATCCAAACAAACAGAAATTGAAAAGGAACCCACAACGACCTCCCTCCTGGTAGCAAATCTGGTGTCTCACATAATCAAAATGCCCCCCGAAGCACCTACTGAAGGCAACGTAACCCAATCCTTCATATGACACTCCCACAAATTTTTCACCAGAAAAAAGTCAACCTCCTCCCTTTTAATTTCTTGCAAAAGAATTACGTCCGGAGAAGCTTTTTTTATGATCATCTTTATCAAATCTCTCTTCAAAAGTATCCCAAGCCCATTTACATTCCAACTGAGAATCTTCATTTACTACGATTCGTTACCCGTCCACCACCTTTATCATAATTAACATATGATTGAAGATTGCGAAGCTCTTTCTCCCAATTCTTCTTTTTCCTCCTAGAATATACCTTCGGAGACTCCTGAAAAACAATATGCTCTCCTAAAGAAGTCACTAATTTCAAGCCCATATTATCTAATAACTCCTGTGGGCTAAGTGCCGCATCTACGTTCTCTATAGGATTAATAACATCTGTGTTGATGTGAGGAGTTGGTTGTTGAGAGTCGCCTAAAAGAGTAGTAGTTTTGTCAGCCTGGGTACTCTCCAAATCAAACAAATTATCACCACCCACACTCATAAGCTGCCCACTTCCTTGATCGACACACCAATCATCTTGGTGCTTAAAGCCATCACTCGTTAAGGGCCTGACATTCACATTCAATAAGTTCACCTCAGCCTCCCTGCCATCAAAATCCCCAACACATCTCAGACTTTCAATAAGCAGACCCTCATCTTCCTCAAAAGAAGTCAGACTATCATCATCCTCACTCTCATAAGTTAAGGCATTTCCATACACATGCAGAGGTTTTAACTATGATTTAAAGTCGCGGAAGTGGCGATTAAACTTTAATCCATTGCCATCTGTGGGGATCGAACCCATGACACATGGTTATAAGCCATGCGCTCTACCACTGAGCTAAGACGGCTTGAGCTCTTGAAATCTGGTGCTGCAACCTCACTGCAGTATGTTGTATGTACTGCGGTACTACTGCCTAAGCATTTTCATCTCTAAATTTAGTTGAGTCAAATAAGGCAATCATAGCTTAGTTGAGTCAAGTAAAGACTTCAGAATCTTAATCAGTAACAAAAATTAAAATGAGATATTATCACAGACTCTTCATGAGCATTTTGTCAAACACATGGTAGGTGTGAACAACATTGGAAATTCTAAGCAAAGTTTGGCTCAAATCAATGGCAAATAGTTGAACTGTTGTACGGTGCATACACGTCCTTTAATTCATGGAAACAATCATAAACATATACCATTGTAACAAATTAGATGATTGAATCAATCATCACCCACAGTCCAACCCCAAAATGTGCGACTTATTTAAAACAAACAACAAAATCAAATAGATAATTGTCATAAGATAAACTAGTTAGATTTAGCTTCGAGAACAACTGAGCAAGGATGGTTATTAGAGCACTTGGTAGAGAAGCAATAGTTTTGGGGGAAGGTGATCAACAACGTTAGCTTGCTGCAGGGGGGGAGTGATTTTACGGGAAGTCTTCAGTACCCCGTACACCCGGGTACCTAAGAATTCTATGTTGTATATATTTTACACATACGGTAGTTTTTTTTTTAATACTGTATACATAGGTTTTTTTTTTGGTTTAAAGGGAGGATTGAGGCCGGTAAGAATCGAGCCCCCAACCTTAAGGGTTGAAGGTGTGCTCTCTACCACTTGAGCAACTCTCTCTTCTTATATACATAGGTATTTAGCTAAGAAATACAATGTATAGGTTTTTTAAAAAAGAGTTCTTTTTAGTGTTGGCCGGAAAATTATCATGAGCTTGCCGGAAATGAAGGATTAATTTAATTACACCGTTATTATAACATAAGGGGTTTAATTTATACAATTGATAGTAAGAAGGTCTAATTACACGACATAGCTGAGTTAGGGGTTTAATTTTCACTTCCACGAAAGACTATTGATGTTTTGATAGACCTAATGTTATTGACTTGTGTAATTCAGTTATATACTTATATATATCATGTTATATCATTGCATAGTAGATATGTCTAGTTATTTTTTAAACAAACTAAGGTTTATTTTCTTTTTAAGAACCTGATGATGCTATAATTTGAATTGCAGAAGAAAAGAAAGTATTTTCCCTCCTTGTGGTTCTTCTAAAAAATAATTACCGCTAAACCACTCGATTCAAACTATTTCTCAAAAGCAAAGAAAAATGTCCCCCATAGAGGAAAATATGAGTCGCTACAAGGTTGGCAACTTATGTATTCATTTGCAGATCTGAAAAAACTAAATCGTGTAGGCGGATCAAAATTGTCATTGAATCTCATGGACATAAGGTTGTGCATTAATGCTTAAATAGGTAGTGCAATGTCTGATAATGAAATTTTTACAAACGCCGCAGGAAGTTTAGGCACTACATATAACCACTATGTTTAACCTTAGATTCGCCTCTGTATGTATTGTGCGTCGTCTTCAGTGAGCAACCTACACAAGTGAGTCGTAAGTCGTCTCTAGTAAAAAGCGATTTATTGTTTTCGACTTATTTGCTTATGTGAACGTTTATTGGAAACTATTTTGAAAATTAAAACAGGAGAGTGAACGGTTTGGTGCAACATATTTTCTTTTGAAAATATATTTTTTGATATTTCACCGGCTAAATTCGAAACATAGAGAATTACGGACACCCAAAGCTGAGTAGCTGACCACCCCGCCTAATATCTTACGAAGTTAAACAGCGGGCTTAATAAGATAAGTAAAAGCAGAAGCCCAGCTTAACCGACCTACCAAAACCCGTGCGAAAAAAAAAGGAAATAAAAAAAGACGCGGAAAGTCTCAAACCGCCTTGACCTCCCTCCCTAATTTCCCTATAAATACACCATGATGAGCCCCCCATTCGTTCATTAATTAATTCTGTTCTCTCTCTAAGCTTTCTTTTGTTCTCTCTCTAACCTTTCTTTTGTTCTCTCTCTAACCTTTCTTTTATTCTGCTGTGTGCCCTCTTGTTACATAATACTCCATTATAATTCATCATAATCACGCCTTTTTGTTTAATGTCCGATTAACTTGATTGATTGATTGAAGGCTATCTTTAACTATATATGCCAGAGAATTTGATAATTTAAATATTCCTGATTCATGATCATCGTAGTAAGTTCAGTCTTTGAATTATTTGGTGATATTTGTTGTTTTTTGTTTGTGACTTTAACATGATGATCCTGATTATGTTGATTTGAAGTCGGTGTTATTTATTCGGTTTACAGACTTGGGTATAATATTTATTATATGATGATGTGCTTTGATTTGTGATTTATTTGTTTGCATTGTCAAATAGGAATCTTGTGTAAATTATGCTATGCTAGAGTATATTGATTTTAGTGACCTTTGCTTATTTGTAGTCTTTGGGGATTGATTCATGGTATTCTTTAATTTGTGGATTTCTTGATTAGGGTAATTAAGAACTTAATGGTGGCAATTAATCTTGTAAATGTCAGTCAGGTTATATTTAAGAAAAAGGTCTGGTTGTTCGTTTGTTGTGTTTATCATGGACTGACTAGTTGAACTTGCAGCATTATGTGCTTTTGGAATTTTCGACTCTTCTTTTATCTTTGGTTAAGCTAAGATTCTTCTTTAGTTTGTGATTGATGCGAGACACTTAGTTTTGCGATTGATACACATTGTTTGCTTCAGGTCTTAAATCAAACATGATGGTGATTGATTGGTGCTTGACCGATTGTGTCGTCATTTAATCTTTTCTCGTTCTTGTCCATCCTCTGATTTATTTTTCTCCCTTGATATTTGGTCTTTTTTTTTTAATGTGCCTTGGTCTGTTTCATGTCATTGACAGATAGTATGCTGGGTTGGGTTGGGTTGGATCTTTATCATGGAGAAAGTGTGAAAGGGCGTTTTCTTCTCTTCTTTTATCATGGAGAAAGTGTGAAAGGGCGTTCAGCTAGGGTTCTTCCTTAATTTGTGATTGATCCATGCATAGTTTCCTGATTGATACGCAGCGTTTGCTTCAGGTCTTAGATCAAGCGTGATAGTGATTGTCGTTCAAGACTTGGGTTTGATCTGTCCTTCTTGTTCTTGTCTTCGAAAGTTTGTTTTTTATTTTTTTGATATTTTGTAAGTAGGTTTTTTATGTCATTGGCAGATTGCACATTATGTTGGATCTTTATCGTGGAGAAAGTGAAAGGGGGTTGCCCACTATTCTTTTATCTTTTGGTTCAGCAAAGATTCTTCCGTAGTTTGTGATTGATACATACTTAGTTTTCTGATTGATTCATTTTTAGTTTTGTGTTTGATACACGTTTGCTTCAGGTCTTAGATCGAACGCGATAGTGATTGATGGGTGGTTGACTGATTGTGTCGTCCTGTAGTGATTGTGCAACTCACGGGCGCTCAAGACTTGTGTTTGATTTATTCTTCTTGTTCTGTTTTATTTCTCTCCCTACTTTTTTTTTGAAGTTTGTTTTCAATCATTGATATTATAGTCAGTAGTTTTTGCAAGTGCCGTAGTCTGTCTGACGCCATACTTTTCGTCATGGCCAGATAGTTTGCTGGGTTGAGTTGGATTTTTACCATGGAGAAAGTGAAAGGGTTTTCTACTCTTCTTTAATCTTTTTGTTCAGCTAAGATTGTTCCTTAGTTTTTAGTTTTTTGATTGATACACTGTGTTTCTTTAGGTCTTAAATCAATGGTGATAGTGATTGATGGTGGTTTGACTAATTCTGGCGTCATGTGGTGATCAGACTCATGGTTTTTTAAGACTTGGGTTTGATCTATATGCTTTTCTTATTCCTTCTCTGTTTTATTTCTCTCCCTTTTTCTTTTTGAAGTTTGTTCTTCCATCCTTGATAATTGGTCAGCAGTTTTTTTAAATGTGCTGTGGTCTGTCTGATGCCATGCTTTTCATGTCATTGCCAGATTGGGTTGGATCTTTACCTTGGAGAAAGTGAAAGGGGGTTTTCTACTCTTCTTTTATGAGCTTAAGCTTTTCTTTTGGTTGTGAGGGATACACACTTAGTTTTTGATTGATACATGGCGTTTGCTGTAGGTCTTAAATCAAACGTGATGGTGATTTATGGGTGCTTCACTGATTGTGTCGGTCATGTAGTCATTGTGACTCATGGGCGTTCAAGAATTGGGTTTGATCTAATCTTTTTTTGTTCTTGTCCTTGCCTGTTTGATGTCTCTTCCTTCCTCTTATTTAAAGTTTATTTCCCATCCTGGAAATTTGGTCAGTAGCTTTTTTAAATTGCCGGTCTATCTGATGCCACACTTTTCATGTCATTGCCAGATAGTTCGGTGGGTTGGGTTGGATCTTACCTTGGAGACAGTGAAAGGGGGTTTTCTACTCTACTTTTATCATTTGGTTAAGCTGAGGTTCTTCTTTAGTTTGTGATTGGTGCACCGCCTTTGCTTCAGGTCTTAAGTCAAACGTGGTAGTGATGATGGTTACTTGACTGATTCTGTCGTCATGTTGATTGTAATTCATGGGCGTTTAGCACTAGGGTTTGATCTGATCTTTTCTTGTTCTCGTCCTTGCTCTGTTTATTTCGCTACATTCTTTTTTTTTTTTAATCCGTCCTTGGTATTTTGATTAGTAGATTTTGTAAAGTGCCTTAGTCTGTTTTTTTGCCATGCTTTTCATGTCAATGCCAGATAATTTGCTGGGTTGGGATTGAGCTTTACCTTGGAGAAAGTGAAAGGGAGTTTTCTACTCTTTTTTCATCTTTTGGTTTTGCTAAGGTTCTTTCATAGTTGTGATTGATATGCTTAGTTTGGTGATTGATACACAGCGTTTGCTTCAGGTCTTAAATGAAATGTGATAATGATGATGGGGGATTGACTGATTCCGTCGGCATGTAGTGATTGTAACTTATGGGCAGTGAGGACTTGGGTTTGATCTAATCTTCTTGTTCTAGTGCTTGCTCTGTTTTTTCTCTTATTTTGAAATTTCTTTTTCCGTCCTTGATATTTGCTAAGCGGTGCACATATTTGCTTCATTATTTTTATGTTTTTTCTTAGCTTCCTTTTGCTTTGCGGTTGCTGCAGCCTCGCTATCAGGGAGAAATGCAACTGGAGGATTGATGAATTTCCTTAATTGATGAAACCGTGAAACTAAGCTGATTTAGTTATTCAAGTAGCTTACAGCGTGGACTGTGGAGTTTATTGTTTGTGCCACTTGATATGATGATTGGGTTTTTTTTTTCCTGCTCTTATATTTAGTTCATGAGGTTGTTGAATTTGCTACTAATGGTCATTGATTGACATTGGATAGGGGTCTTCCTTTTCGGTTTTGATGATTCTGAATTGTGATCTTTTTTTGTTGAGGTTCATGTCATCTATTTCCTTCTCTTCCACCATTTGGTCCTGGATGGGTTCCTGTCTGTTTTATTGGGAGATTCGGTCAAATTGGGTTTATTTCTGGAATCTGAATTTCTGGAACAATTATTATCCTGGATTCCTGGCAAATTGTAGTACTATAATCTATGCTGTTCGTTATGGAGGTGTCTGCAATTGCTAGAATTGAGATCATGTTGGGCAAGTTACTATTCACGTTTTTACGAAGTGAAAGGACTTTTCTTCTTCAAAAAGCACAAGGAATACCTATTACTATTGCCGCCTTTCTGCTTTGTTCCCTCTTTTTACCTGATTTAGTGGTTTCCATGATATTGAGCTATGATATTGCCGCCTTTCTGATTAGGCTTGTTGAGTTGGGTGTAGTCTAAGCCTTTTTTATGGACGAAGCTATGATAAGTGTTGTTCAAGAGAGCTTGCTTATATTCAGAAACTTTGCCCTTATTGGCTAAATTCAGAAACTTGTTTTGCAGTAATGACTTAATATTTCAAGGAGTATATTGGAGTGCTTTCCTCCAACTTGTCATCAGGAGAGTTCTGGTTTGTTAACTGCCCAAGTTGTCTGTGGATTTATTCTATCTCTTTGGAGAGTATTTAGTTGTTTACGGCTTTTATAGACTCACTCTTGAAGTCTTGATTGTATATTGCTTTCCTCTTTTCAAGTTGGGACTGTTTGTTGGGTTTTGTTTCCTTCTTTGGACGATAAGTTGTTGGCATGACATCAGAATAGGCGAGTTTCATTTTGGGGATGTTGTTCTCTTGGTTATGAAATTTGGTGATCTAGTGATTTCATGTTACTGCATGCCTGGCTGTTTCTTCAAGGTACTCGAGCTTTCAGTGTCCTGTCAGTTTGATAGGATTCTACGTTACTGCATGCCTGGCTGTTCTATATGGTATTCGTGTTTTCAGTGTTCCGTTTGGCTTGGTCCTATTTGGGTTACGACGTTCATCTCATCATCTGGTCTAATTTTGGTTACAAATTGCGTGGGTTTTTGATTACTTGGAAAGAAAGGATTTGATGCCATGTTATGGTGTGGATTTGTTATCCTGTGGTGCAAATGCATGTTGGCTGGATGCTGATTTCTATGGTCTTTGTGCTTTGGTGAAGAGTTCCTCCCTTTGTTCTATTCTCCTGCTGTGGGCTGCAATTTTCATTTTACTTTTCATATTTTCTTAGTATATATTTTTTATTGCATATTACCTAGGAGGTGAGCTTTGTGGCTATCTGTAATGAATGACTGACCTGTAATACATGTTTCTTTGTATGTACTTAAACAAATGGTCTGTGATACTGACCTGTAATACATGTTTCTTTGTATGTACTTAAACAAATGGTCTGTGATACGGTTTGAAATATAAAATGATTGGTGCTGCAAATCTATCTTGCCTTCGTCCCCCTCCCCCCTACTCTGAGAAATATAGCTTTTTTGTAGCACTTACCTGTCACTAAATTCTACCAATTTCAGTTTCAAATTCAGGATTGTTTCAGAACTTCAGATAAAGAAGGAAATAATTGTTTCAGTTTCACACTCCTTATGAGTACTTGTTCTACCTCTCCGTTTTAGTTACATTGTTGCTCGTGAGATCAAAAATAGTAAAAAACATTTCACTGGAGTGTCATGATAGAAAATAGTTTGTGTGAATATCTGATGCATTAATTTGATATTAAGATAATTGTGATATTAACATTTGTTGTCATAATTTTCAAATCAGTCCTGGATGAGTACATGCGTTTAAGAAAGACAAATAAAATCTGGAAAAGTTTTGAGTTACTACACATTGGCAAAACATGTGGGGAGATATTTGTAGATATGTATTTAACCATTGGCATAGTGCATTCCAGGAACCTTTAATTTGCATCTTCTAGTTGCTTGTTGATCAATGTACTTATGTTGAGCAAGTGCTATAATATTTTTTTCGTTAAAATGAAAAAAAGAAGTTCATTGGTTCCCCAAATGCAGCAACTTTGCTTTTGTTTTGAAGTGTTTTGATTTGTTGATGGGTTGGTCAGTCATTGGATGTATACAAATATGATTGGTTGAACTTCTGATTATGTGTCTTTGTATTTCTGTGTTCGACCTTTTTCGTCGTTCTATATTTAATCAGATTTTTATATGTTTTTCAGTTTTCCCCTTAAGCCTGGTGTTGGTTAATTGGTTGCATATAAGATTAATTGAACTGTAGCTTTTCTGCCATATTTTCGATTCAATGCAGTTTTATCTTCCATGATAGCGTTTTTATGCCTGGAGCTGCTTGATAGGCTGGATATTATGTGTCATTTATTGCTTTTTTAATTTCAGTTTTTGGATTACTGTTTTGTGAGATTTTTTCAGAATTGATTTTGGTGTATTGATTGATGTCTTGTTCTGTCTGACATATTTATATAGAAGATTACCCCTTTTTTAACTCCGCCTGTGAGTCTTGTAAACTTTTGATGGTTTATAAGACTCATAGCCGGTCTCAAGCCCGGATAAAGGAGGAGAGGAGAAGGAAGAGAATTTTGCAGTAGTCTTGTGATAGTCCGACAGAGGTTGTAAAATTTGGTCGCCTTGTTATATCTTTTACCATAATTCCAGGGAAGCAAATGATATAGCGGATGCTCTAAGCTAAGGAGGAGCAGACTGTAGTGGTTGGAATTTCAGTAACATGGAGCTGATTTCTGAGACTACTGAGGCTGTAGTGCTGCAGTTTACCGATGGTGTTTTGTAAGTCATTTCCTGATTGAAAAATGTGACTCCTAGTAAGACCCAAAAAAAAAAAGCATTTCATTTCCTATTTGCTACTCGGTAGTTTAGAAAGGAAACTTGAGGCAACTCCTAAAAACCTAACAAGTTTAACTATTTTTCTTAAGAGCTAGTGCACTGCAGTGTTTTATTAAGAGGCATAGTCAGTACTACTACTGACTGTTCTGTCAGTCTGATTATGATTAGTAGTTTACACTTTACATTACGAGTTCTTTTTTTTTTTAGAATTATAAAATAATAGTTACATACAGTATTCTTTTGTAAGAAAACATTGGTGACTAAGAAAATTGGTGGTCACTTCGCAGTCATTCTCATTTTCGTATAATTGTAGGCAATGTGCCAATTATTGATAAGAAGGAATTGTATTTTGCTGTTTGGAAACTGTATGTCATTAATAGATCTATTAACAGAACTTGTCTACTTTCCTGGACATATATGAGTCGCTTAACATCTGTATTTTTAGTAGTTATGGATTCCTTTCCTATATGTCAGAGACTCAGAGGCCACTGTATTTTGGTCTGTTGAGCGGGCAGTTGTCACACAGGCCATATTTCCGAGTGGTTTTTTTGTTTTTGTTTTTTAAACGTGTTCTGTAGTGTATTTAAGTCTAACTAGACTGTTGTTTTGGTCTGTCAATCAAGAATTTTGTCACAGTGGGCAGATGTTGTATTCATTTTAGTTTGCTAGACTGATATTTTGGTCTGTTCACATATACTTCGTCGCGTCTGTGTCCACATCAAGTGACCTCAACACCCAAATCGACTCGCCATGCTTTCGTTCTGAGTCACATCCACATAAGAAAGCCATTCTCATTTCTGACAGTGCTCAATCTGTACCAACCTCTTTGACATTTTGGTGTTGTGAGTTGTCAGGGGATTGCTTGAGGAAAGAAATATCGAGGCTGCTGATTTATTGGAGCGAGAGTTGAAGTGGCTTGATTTCAAGGAAATGGCTACCCAAAAATGGAAAAACAAGGGAAACACAGATGACATCCAAATAAGGTTATGGAGAATCCTCGGTGAAGCCAAATACTTTACAGCAGATTCAGCTAACATTATAAAGCGGACAAATACGTTCATCCTGGCATATAAGCAGTTCATCAACAAATTGCTGATTTAATTTACCCAAGAGGTGTTGGCGAACGGATTAATTAACCAGGTCTTGAGTTCAATCGCCTCATGTGGAAACTATATTGTACTTCACTTCAGCCATATATACTTCCTGAATAATCCCTTACCATCTCCTTCTGCTCCATACAGATACACATGCATGCATAGCTATCTATCTCTGATTCCCTTTTTGTCTGAACTCTGCACCTTGTTTAGGTTCATTTAAATGACTGAAGTGAAGTACAATAGTGATCATATTCCATCTTTTGTATACATGTAAGTTATTGATGAGGGACTGGAAAAAAAAGGATCGCTAGACAGACATCAGATTAGTGTTATTATCTGTGACCTTTCTTTGTTATTTTCATTTTCATTCATTTTGGATAAATAAGAATTTCAAGGATATATATATTACAAAAATGATTATTTTCTTCTTTCTTTGCCATTTTCTTCATTTCTTCTATGTAATTCGTTATCAAGAAACAACATTATTAGAGGCTGCAAAAGCCATAATATATACAGAATTCAGCATTTCAGTTAGATATCAGTATATCAGTATCTCATACAGTAATCTCAATATCTCATTCTTCCAGTGATATTTGATAAAAAGATGCAAAGTCCCCAACACGGCCAACAGAAAATACAGCATTCCGGTACTAAAAGTAAAAGGAAAGAAAACAATGCAAGGCCATGGAGTTGTGTCAACTTGGGGTTTATCAAAGATGTTTTCTTGTCAGTTAAGTGTGTTCATTCCTCAGTTAGTAACTGTTAGTTTGTTACAGATTATTTTGATTGTGAGTTTAGCATGGTCCTTACCTGGCCAAACATTCTAAATAGTTGCATCATCTCATTTTCAGTCTAACTTTGATGAAGTTCTGCCCTTTAAGTTACACACTTACACTCCATCCCATTTTACTTGAAAGGGTTAAAGGTGCCTATCCAATACACTGATACAGGCAGTCAGGCATACAGCAGTATGTATCTTGGATTTGACAATTGACAACACTAGCCTAATTTCAAAAGCATTCCTGAATCCAACAGTAGTATTCAGATAATTTGGTCCGTCGAAGAGTTAAAATGAGGTCCTGGGCTCTAATTGTTAGAGACTGCATCATAAAAGCAAGTGATAAAAGTGAAAGAAATATCAACAAGGGAACACATGGTAATAGTGCCGTTAATATACTTTTGATCATGATACTAGAAATTAAGGCGGCTGTAAGGCAGACTAATAAACAACATGGTACATACTGCAGGAGCTGTGGAGATCGAGCATGAACTGCTTAACCTGACACTGGTATACTTCCCAATACATTTACATTCAGTGTTGTACAAGAATTAGGAGACACATGCCTAGCTTCTTACATTGGCCGACTGCACACTGTCTTGCTCTTTTCTTTTCTTTTTCTGAAAAAAGAAAAACAAGCAAAGGAAGGATTTTTACCCTGTCTTACATATTGACTGACAAAAATTCAGTCGGCTGCTTGCATTGGCCGACAATATAATGTAGGCCGACTAAAAAAAATAAACCCGCCTTGGCTGCCTATATATACCCTGCCATACCACAGCATCATAATCACCAAAACCTTCTCAGTTACAGTTTTAGAGAGTTTGTTTCTCGAGTACGCAATATAATTGACGTCTCAATTTTCAGAGGATGCTGTTCTTTCTTTTTTTTGTATCATATGCCAATTTGCCTGAGCGGTGAAGCGCTCCTGCAAATTAATCCATGGATATGTCAGCCTCCTGCAAATTAATTGGGTCCTCTTTGAAACAGCAACAACTTATGTATTAATGTATATCACTAGAAAATCTTACGTGAATCGCTCTAACTAAGGTGCCGTAAACACTACTTTAGCAAACAAGTAGAAAATGGCCAGTGCTCACTGATCTTCAGGTCATGACTTGACAAGTGGAACGAAAGTTCAGTACCCTTCGTCGACAAATTAAGAAAGAAGTCTATTAAAATATAAGTTACTGCAAAACTTCTAGACTTAGATTGTGCCGAACTGCAATCACCTGCGTTCTTACTTCTTAGGCATAAAATTTCACATTCACAAAACACATCTTAACACGCACGAGAAAACAAATAGAGTTGCTATATTACACATAAATAAAAAAGGATAAATCTTTAAACAAGAAATTCATATGACCTCATCATAATTTCCGCAATGCACTAGCATAAGCTAAGTAGCCTGGCTTTGGAGGTTAATCTACTTCCACTTCATTGCAGTAGCATGAAGTGTATCTACTCCTCACAAATCATGATTTTGGTAAGCAGAATTCATTTGCTGCGCTGATGATCATTCATGCCATCTTGATTCTTGAGTGCCCAAACTTTCTCTTCCTTGCCCATGATTCTTAAAATCCCATAAATGTCAATGCGACACTTTGACGAACTTTTATAGCACCTAAAAAACCGGAAGTGCTCACTCTCTTTGTACATATTACGCACATAATCACGTTCTAAGCCGACAAAAATAATAATAAGGTGTTCCAACATATTGGCACAACTTAGCAAGGTTTTCACCAAAGTTAACAGATGTAGTTCAAGTTTCTTTTCCCATAGTGCAATTTCTATTTCGATTCTCTTGACATGCGTCAACAAACATGGTGGAATACATTTCGGTTGACCCCAAATCTCCTCCTCGTACTCGTGACAATTATGAGTCCGCAAGGTTAGTTCCCTTAAATTTGGGCACTGTATGAGAAAATCCATTGCTCTTTTCCATGCGAATGGATAAAGATGCGTCAAAGTAAGATAGGTTAAATTAGGAAACATTGTAGAACTTGCAACCAGCTGAGTACTGTTAAGTGTAAGGAACCTAACATCCGAAATTGATCTATAAAGCTCCAATATCTCGGTCATCATTGACACTTCAGAATAACCCGAATTCACTGATAAGTCAGCCTTACGCAAAGAGATTGGCTTAGCCTCGAAACGACATTTTATACCAGTACAAGTACTGAATGTGAAGCTCTCTAAATTAGGAGTTTCAACCACCACTGTAACAGGTCGTTGCTTACAGAATGATCGATATCCATTGATGTTCAACAGCCTCAAGCTCTTACTGTACATATGGAACACAACAGGTTCAGGAGTGTCTATAAGAAATAAGTCGATGCACAAATTTTCCAAAATAGGACAAGACCTTAATATCTTTTCTACCGAGCTGTAGCCAAAAGCAGAGTTCCAGTCATAAGCAGAGTTCCGATCAAAAGCAGAGTTCCAGCCACATGCAGAAGAGAACTTAACAAAAATATTTAGCTTTCGTAATTTGGGAAGTTCAACAAAATCACTGTCATCATTATATAAGCATATGGGGTGATAACTTGATCCAAGATGGAGTGATACCAATGAACTGGCACGCAACATACTACGCGGACATTTAAAGGAAAAGTCATGAGATGATATATGCAACTCTCGTACTTTTAGTTCGTCAATGCGACGAACGTAATCATGCAAGAGAAATTCAAAGTTGTCGCTGGTAATACTGATGAAACGAAACTTGACTATGTTGAATGTAGGAGAGGTGAGTCGTTGCAAAAAATGTTCAGTAAAGTTTTTCAAATGTGAGATATCGACGACGTTTTCTTCGAGGACAACTGAAGTTATTTGGGTCCACAGGTTGCGCCATCGGCAAGACAAAACTTCAGTGAATATTGCAGTTCTGATTGGGGATAAAGATAGAATTTGGATGAGTATCTCATCCGGTAGAGAGCTCAATCTGTCTTTTGTTTTACGGTACCGCTTGGGTTTTGGCACCTCTGCAATATAAATAGCAAGAGACATAGAACACCTAATCATCATCAACACCTAATAATCATCATGGACACATAATTTGTTTTGTCTATTTTTGCAAAATCGTCCGCCATGTGCAATTGTGAATACATAAGATTAAGCACTGGTTTGTTTCGTATAGAAAATCAGCATGTTTCCTTCTTGCACTAGAGGGCCGATGAATAAACTTTTAAACAAATCATGTGCAAGTTAGGACATTTAAGAAAGAGATTTTACAAGGTAGTAAAGTATAAAGCCTCAAGCTAAGTAAACTCCTCCAACTAAAATTAGTCAAAGAGTCGGGTGATCAAACTTAATGTATACGCACTGGGTCGGGCAAAATATAAGATGCACTCATTATACTCGTAATGGCTTTTTATTTTTGGTTTGAAAACTCGCAAGGGCTTTGAGCACTATTAAAAAAACATAAATATCATAGAGGTTGCCTACTAAGGCTCGGTTCATGAATACAGTTTAGTTGCATCTAGTCTAGTCGCAAATAGATTTAGCGAACGACAATAAACATTGAAAATCACAAAATAGAGATTTCCATGATCAGTTGAAATTCGTTAAGAAAGTTCTTACCACAGACATGATGCCCCTGTTGCTTCGTGGATGCATATTGGTGTGCTTTAATTTGTTTTTTCTTTCGTTTACTCTCCGATCTCCGCAAGTCTTCTGCATCTTTTTTCCTTTTCATTTTCCGCTTATTTCCCTCTCCGTTAACTTCTTTCTCTTGGTGCACCTGCAGAAGTGCAGAACAACGATATTTATATTTAAGCTGATAAAAAAGTTAATTAGGTTTGTCTATTCCCACCGGCCCAGGCAACCGTTTTTTTTCTGTTAAAATGTACTACGAAAAAGGTCCAAGTCTATTGTACTTTGTACTCCGTATATCCTTCAAACGGTCCAACCTCTATTAAGTAACTATGAAATAATTACGGAGTAGCTGATAAAAAATTACTATGCTTTTAAAAAAAAAATCTTTCAAAAAAATATTTTTCCCATCCAATTTTTTTTCACTGTTCCCCTTAAATGTACATAAACTGCGGGAATCGTAGACTCATCGGGAAAAGGTAGCTTTCTTTCAATGTAATGTAATGAAATGCTACAAACCTACACCTATATGGGAGCTGTTAATTTGGTGGGTGCCATATAAGAAGTAAAAAAAATCTTTTTTTTATTTATTTTGGTGTTGTCAACTTACATAGGAAAACTTTCAAAGAAAATTCGGCAAATCTACCATGCTCCCGGTTGTAGGGAGCATGGTACTTCCCAATACCAAAAAAAAAAACAGAATTAAAGAAACATATATCCCATTTTCTCTCCTCCCTAATCAACTCCATTCTCTCCCACTCACCCATAACCACCCTCACCAAGCACCCCTTCAATTTCTCGTCCACAATACCCACCGCCATCGCCGCCACTGCTGCCACTATCGCCATCTCCTCACCCAATTCGTGACCCCTTGAGTTTAATTTTGTGACCGCATGATTGCATTTTTGTGACCCCTAAGTTTTTGATTCATGATTCTTAAAACACAATTTGTGACCCCTTAAGTTTCGATTTGTGATACTTTAAACACAAATTGTGACCCTTGTGGGTTTTATTTGTGATCCCCGATTTTTTATTTTGTGACCCATGGGTTTACTTTGTGAGCCCGAATTTTGGTTTTTATGTGAAGAGAGAGAGTGTGTGATTGTGGTTTTTGTTTTAAGGAGAGGAAATGAAATGGGGGTTTGAGGAGAGAGAGTGAAACAATGGGGGAAAACGGATTATTTGATAGGTAAAAAAATGGAGTGAGGAGAGTGATGGAAGTGTTCTATACAAGTGTATGTATTTATTAGGTACTAATATGGAACACTATAATTGTACAAATGAGACATATAGTTTAATGAGCTAAGTGACTATTATATCTTGCTAGAGGTCACTGTTGTCACGGATTAATTTATTAATTCAGCTTAGTCCATTAAATCCTATTGGGTCACACATGTGCAGAGCAATACTAATAAATATGAGATTGGGCTTTTAGGAAAACCTAATTATATTTGAACTAGAGAATTACGGACTGTGTGGAAAGTCCACACAGCCCAATGGGACCCACAGGTGGCCGGCCAAGGGGAGAAAGAAAAGAAGTTTTTCTTTTCTTTTCTTTTCCTAAATACTAGTATAAATATATGCCTGATATATGGGACTAGAATTAATTCAGTTTAACAGAAACAAAGGACTGCACAAGAGGCTCAAAGGTTTCCCCTTCCTCTTTGTTCAGTTCGGCCGCCGCCTATACCCATCCACTCTCTAGCTTCCTTCCTTGTTCGTGCTAGTACCCGGTTCAAGAAAGATCAGTGCTTTCAGTACGTGTGGACTACAGTAGAGGGATTGCATCTGCGGTTTTGTCTCCTCAAGTGATCAAGCACGCTCCAAGAGGTATATTGATCTAAACACCATTAACATGTTATTACATGGCTTTTATCTGGATCCTGGTTTATGTTCTAGATATTTATTATTATGAATAATATGCTTCCGATGTCAAATCCATTAATTAGATTAATAGAACTAGATCTACAACCGTATAGAGAGAGAATGGAGTTATTATGGTGAAGGGGAAGGGGGAAAAGGGAAGGGGAGGGGAACTGGGAAGATACGTGGGGAAAGGGAGGGGGAAGTTTTTTTTTTAAAATAGGCCCGCGTATACGTATTCATATACGCGGGCGTATTTGTACAGTCGGGTATACGTAGCTACGTACACCCGGTTGTACGATATACGCTTTAAGAAAATTCATAGACAACAATACAGAAAATCGCAAAGACTTTACATGTCTGGAGTATGTACATACCCAAAACAGTAAATATGATTATACCTATGGCAAAAGTAAGAGCAAATTGCCTAATTAGAATAGAGAAAATTTTGAGTAAACCTGTTTCCTATATCTGGGAGAGATGAGTCATTAATTATTGTTTATCTGAGGGGTTGACGTCAATCACGTCATTAATGACCACCCGAAGGGTCATTAATTAATAACCAGTCTTATTTTGAAATAGGTTCACACAATTGTTTGTGATAAGAAAAGTCCATAACAAACATAAAAGAAGTTGTCTAAACATCTCATCTTTTTTTTTTCCGAACAAAAGTAAGGGTGAACTAATCAAAATACCCTTGTACTTTGACTAAATTTTTCCGAGCTAATAACTAGCAGTGTAAGGGCAAGTTTATCCCTACAACTCTATTGCAACTATATACGGATTTTTATACATGCCACATCATCTTATCCCCCACTTGCAACTCTATTTCCACTCTCACATTATCCCTACAACTTTGATACAACTTTCCAAACATTTTATTTGTTTTAAAATTTAGATGGGTATAAAATTTGAAAATATAAAACTAATTGATGGAACCAATGATAAATCACATGCATTAAATGTAAGAGTTGCAAAGGGAGGTATTCATATGAATACCTCAACTTACAACTTTGCAAAATTTCAAGAAGATTATCCCTACAACTTTGGTTGCAACTCCCTTGCAACTCGCCAAAGTTGTAGGGATAAAGTTGCCCTAACTCCAAGTCAACTAGCTCTTTTGCAAGTCGTGTTTGACTTGGTTAATGAGCCGACTTCGAACGAAGTTCACCTGATTTGAGTCGCGCGGTTTCAAACATGTCCACTCTTAGGCCACTCTAGTTAGCATATACATTAGTCTACCCTAGGATACTTAGTTGTATGAAACAATCAAACAATAATACTTGTAAATAATAACTAAACATTAATCTCTCCAAATATCTATATTATTATAAAGGGAACAACCGGAGAGAGAAAATTGAGAATACCCGCCCCAACAAAATGCAAATATTTTTGACATGGCACAATGAGTTTGTGACATGTGGAGCATAGGTAGTTAATTCGGTTTATTTTTTAATGACGTGGAATACTCAATGACTTGGATTAAATTTTAATTGGAAACGTTTTAAGAAACTGTAAGTATTCGATTTCAAAAATAAAAACTGTACGCATTTACTTCCTTGATTACAGGGATGTCAACCATTCATTCCTTAATTACAGAGATTTGGAGATAATTTAATAAAGCAGTAAATATATGTTGTCGGGTAATAATACCGAAAAGAGGTAAGTTGAAATTTGAAATTAGAAGTTGGGAGGAGTTAAACGGGGTAACAAATTTTACACTTACCTAATTTTTAGATGTATCCCTTTTAAATTATAAACAAGAAATTCTTTCCAAATAAATTAGAAGAGTCCTACATAAGCTACACTAGCTTTGACAGGAAAACGTATCAAGTACTCTAAGTTTAGTGGGTAACAGAAAAACCAAAGGCCCAATGGATTAAAGTCCGGTCCAGTAATTATATATAAGTGTTTAAATGAGATCATTTTCTTCTCCCCCTCTTTTTCTCTCCTTATTTTACTTCAGCCGAGTCAGGCAGTCAGCAGCAGCAGTACCACCGTCCGTCGGGTATGTCCCTCTGTCTCTCTCCACCCTCACCCCTCTCTTCCTCCATTACAATAATAATGGACAAATATCACTGTGTTTTTTTCAATCTCTACTTCGAATTTTCTAATTGATTTATTTGGTGTTTCATTTTAGGTTGGGTTCTCTAATGGAGCAAGGAGTGTACAATGAAAACAAGACCAAGAGATCTCAAGGTCTCACTTTTATCCGTGGCAAGTATCTTCTCTCTATCCTCCCTATCATTCTTTGTTCATTATTCATTTTTCCAGTTTTTCTTTCGTTGCCCATTGTAATTTGTGGCTCTCTGTATAAAGAATTCAAATCTTCATCTGATGTTGTTTGTTGTGGCATTTTTATGTAGGGGCTAATAAATAGATAAAAAAGATTCACCTTTCTTTTTTGTTATTATGTTATGTTACTCTTTTGACATTATAATAGTTCATGCTTTATTTTTGATGAAGGTTGATATCAAATCGATTTGATCAAGCATCCGCATCGTTCCATTGGCAAGGCAGGTATGCATCGTTCCAATGGGCAATTGTGTAGCTAATTTGATTTTCTTTTCCTTTTCCTAAAGAGAAAATTTGTTCACCTTTATGATCTAATATATTATCATTTCATCAGTAAAGTTAGTAGAATATTATCATAATGTGATTATTCTTTCTTTTTTTTGGCATCTTTTCTATGTAATTAACTATTACTATATGGAATAATTTACTTTTGATTTATGGCTTTCTTATTTTGTGCCAGCATAGGAGGATGAGGATGATGATTTGAATTATGACTACCACTACAGTTGTCAGTAGGTCTGGAAGAAATTCAGGTAATTAAGGATCAGTATCTTACTTATGTTTATGCCAGTAACAGTTAGGTCTAGCCTTAATTTAACATTGTCAGACAGGTGATGAGCTTATTTTGTTTGGATTTCTGGTTCCGTAGACTCTTTGAGTTTTTAGATTGTGGACTGTGGTCTCAAATGTGGATAATAGTACTGGATACACGCTAACAAATTTGTTCAGTAACATTTCAATGAGTTGGTGTTTTAGGGTCGATTGTATTATTCTCAGTTCATTGTGTGCCTTTGCTAGGGTTGTAGATGTGAACTGTGGTCTCAAACAGGGGGTTGCCTTTTATTTTTGCCATCGATGAAAAAGGATTGAGGTATGAACGATTATTATATGGTTGTGAGAATAAATGTTTTCTTTGTGAGTAAAGTTTCGGTATATCACTGGACAAATAATATTTCGGCAATGGTTGAGTAAAGGTTTTATTTTTACTAAAAAAAATCCAATCTTTTTCATGTTTTGAATTTAGGGTACTTGATACATTTTTACGCCCCCACTTTTTTTTTTTTACAATTTAAATGTTGTTTTAGTTTGTGTTTTTTAATATTTTTGGTATTGCTCACAATGTGATCAACTATTAAGGGTCTCAATGCAATGTTGTTTTCCGGTTTGTAGACAACAAGCTGTTACTCTGTTAGCATAATATAAGTGGGGAAGAAAAAATCGCCTACTCTATAAGGTTGAAATTAAAAAGAAAATTTTCATCTCATACTCTCACAGTAGTATATGATCAGTCTCAGACTTATGTTCGACTGATGTTTAATCTCAGTCTTTTTTTTCTCTTTTTTTAACTTTGCAGATCTGAGAATTATTACGTCAAAGAAATATGGGGCTATTCATCTTCAAAGGTTTGATCTTTTATTATTATAAATCCAATCGTTTTCGTAAGTTGAGTACTGGACGTTGTTCATTTTACTGCCTTTTTAAAATTATTTAGTTAAAAATTGTTTTAATGCAATGGTGTTTTTTGGTTGCGGATATTTGATATGAGATTGCAAGGCTTTATGATTAGTTTGCTGCATCTTTGATGGTGTTGCTTATTTTCTTTACAGATTTCTTCGTGTGATTTTTTTTAGATGAAGAATGCACTTTGTCTGAATTTACTTTTTCCCCGTTAGGTTATAGCTTGATCAAAGGATTTGAAGTGGTCACCTTTGATAGATTAGTTGATGGATCATTTTGTTTAATTGTGATAGGGTGCTATCAAGAACTACCAGGGACTCATAAGCATTCTTATAATAGCATGGCTCAAGTTGGCAGGTAGAAGATTTTGGTCACTCATTGTCAATTAATCCACTGAGTACATATGTGACTATGTGAAGGTTGCAGTTTCAACTGGAGTCATACAGGGTGACCCTAATCATTGTGAGATTAAACTCGCATCTGCCAAAGGTAAATGATCGATGGCTAAATCTTTTTTCCACACAACTGCTTGGCCTTGGTTTTAATTTGTTATCAAATTCATTTCATGATTTTAGCAAAATATAAGGTGTGAAGAGCCACTGAGTTAACAAACAAATCAATTCAATTGCTGTATTTGGGATAAAAATGTATCTTTGTGCTCTCTTATATTTTTTTCTTCTTTATTTCTTATTTGCAGATTCGTAAATCAGTTCAAGGAGGAAAATCAGAATTTGGTGTGAAGGGTTCAGTTCTAAATCTTCAAAGATAATTGATATCTCCTTTTTTCTTTCAAATTGTGATTTGGTAGGATTTTTTTAGGAGTAAGGGTGATATGTTGAGTTGTGTACAAATTGGTCGTCATGAATTTTTTTGTATGTGATATCACGTGATGTATTTTTAATGTGTAGTTTTGAAGGATGTCTAAATCATTCATAATAGACTAATAGTACAACTTGGGTTGGAGTGGTCGTTTGATGTTGGGATTGCCTATGTGCAGAGTCCTTGCTTACATTCCCTGATCTCTTCTCATTTTCGGTTTAAACACTTTGGTCACAGAGTCAAAAAGGTTATTAGGTCGAAAATATCAGGATTAATCTGTACAGAGGCCAGTGAAAACAAGAGGCCAATGATCAAGGTCATAATCAGGGGGATAGACTGAAGGCTGAAAGTGTGGAAGCTTTCCTTGAAAATAAATTGAAATATACTACCTTCTTCAATGACTTACAACGGTAGGCAACTAAAGATGTTGGGATCAGAGCTTAATGTTGTCTGTATGATCAATTAGCCAACATCATCTGCTATGGAATATGATCCGGTCATCTGGAAATAAAGGATAAATTCGAATTTAAAAAAATGTTTGTCACTGTATAAGGCGAAGCATGTTTTGATCGTGGGACATTTGAGCTATCTCTGATAGTTATTGTAAATTTTTAATGTAATAAATTCGAATTTGAGCTATCTCTCATAGTTATTGTAAATTTTTAATGTTAAGGATAAATTCGAATTTAAAAAAAAAATGTTTGTCACTGTATTTTGTGGTATTTCAGAAATTTAATTATAAAGCACGGGTCACATGACCGTGATTATCCTCGGACTTTCGGATGTAAAATGGTACCCCTCATGAGAGTGAAATTTTATAGCTTAACTTCTTTTTTATCTTACAGCTCTCAACGTCTTTTTGTATAAGGAGTTGTTGGCAGAAGATGCTTGCAATGGAGTCTCTTTTATTGAAAGATAATAAGCTTTGGAACAAGAACGAAACCAGAACAAAGTACTTTTTTTTTTAGAACTTAGAAGTTAGAACAGAGCACTTGATAAAAAGTATTATCTCCTCCATTAGGTTTATCTGGAAAGACTCATAAAATCTCTAACAATTACGAAATATGAACCCTATGTGCACCCCATATTTGTCCGTGATAATCATATTCCCTTGAACATAAACAAATGCAAAACTTTCAAATTCTTTTCTAAACTAAAATTATTATCGCTTACACACTCTCTAATAAATGGTTAAACTTTCATGACAAAAAATTATGCACCCGTGCTTAGCACGGGTTAGGACCTAGTTCTAACAATTAAGATGTAGTTTACCAAATCAAACGTACATCATTAGTCATATACTCATATGGCCAACTACCTCACTTCTTTCCAAACATTCTATGAAAATTAAAACATAACGCAGGTGCTAGATTGCAACAGATCCACTTTGTGACATGTTAAGTGACATTTTGAATATAGTTCAAATGAGACTAAAATTTTCAGTAGCCACATATCTGTTATTGTAGGAGTGCAACCTATACAATGTTTTTTGTTTTATGATGCCGATATGCTAAGATTGTAATGATCCTTACAAGTGATGAAGTGATGAGTGAATATCATATAAACCCCCGGAAACGAACACTTAAAAAGGCATTCAGAAACCAAGTAGTATGAAAATATGAAACCTAATGGATATTACAGTTCTATCTATGAAATTAGCTAGAAGTATTGCACATAAGTCATAAATTGTTCCTACATAGTTCAATTTTCAACTAAGAGCACAAACTGGAAATGCCCATTTAAATAACACGTGTGTAGCACGGGCATAACACTAGTACTAATTAAATAGGTGGGCTTGTAAGTTGAGTTTCGGAATCAAATAGCGGATAACATTGGATCTAAGGTAATGCAATGTCTGACATTGGAATGTTTTTACACGCGCGGCAAATTTTTTAGGCAATGCATCTAATTAAGCACTATGTTTAACTTTAGATCCGCCTCTATAAGTATTGTGTGTCGCCCTCAATGAGCAACCTACACAAGTGAGTCGCAAATCATCTCTAGTATAGGCGATTTATTGTTTCCGACACCGCGGTGTTTTATTTGCTTAGGACGGTAATTGGACACTAATTTAAATAAAATTAAAAATATTTTTGATTTTTTACCGCCTAAAATAACTACGAACTTAATCAGTCGGCTTAATCTTACTATTATATAAAGTAGAACACGGACAGAGAGTGTAAAAGTTTAATCGTCTTATGTGGCAGCATGCGGTTGGATAATAGGAAAAAATTGAGTGTTTTGTTTGGTTAATAAAAGCTCAATTCTCTTCTCCGATTGGTTGATAAATAATGAAATTCTCTCCTCTGATTGGCTATTAATCAACGATTGTGTGCTCTGATTGGTTGATTGATTTTTTAAACAAACTACGTCGTTTTGTTTTTTTTTTACACGTCAGATATTGTTTATAGTTTATGTTTTTTTTTCTATACTAAACCGCCTGAACTAGAAAAAAAAAGGTAAAGGTAAATAGAAGATGTTCAATCAACTAATATAGGCAATTATTGCGGGAAGATCATTTGACTGTGAATAAGATATTAAAGATTTCATTATACTAGCGGAAACTTCCTGAGAGTATTTCTTAAAAATATATTAATACTGAACCTGTTACCGCATATTCAGGCAACAATATAATCTCCTTCAATATGATGAATAATTTTGTTTGTGATTACCGTAGATACATTACTTACGATAGGATACTTTAAAATTAGAATTTAGATTAGGAGGTAAACCATTTAATGAAAAGTGTTTTTCAAAAATTTAAACAATTTTTCAAGATAGACGGGACAATACTAGGTCAAATATAGTGTGATCTCTATCACCTCCTCCAACTAATATAAATACATACGTGATTATTATTGTTCTTCTTGCGTTTCATTAATAACAATTAGAAAAACAACGTAATGACTACAATTTATAACAACATAGATGAAGTTTCTTAGTAATAAGAATATTCTGAAAATTTATGGTAGGGTTGTTCGTCTATGGGTTACTGAAAATGAGTCAATAGGCTTCGTCCTTCTCGACGCCAAGGTTTGTCCATAACACGTTTTCCCTTCTTTGTCAATTCTATTATCGTATTTGTTATACAAATACGTTTTGCTAATGAAATCATGTTGTCGTTATTGTTTCAGGATCAAAAGATCGAGGTTTTTGTCAGCAAAAAACTCTTATACAGATTTGGTAGTGGTCGTATCATTGAGGGAAAAATATACACTATCTCTAAATTTATGCCTGCACTTAATGATAAGCCAAAGTTAACTAATCATGCTTGTAAGATTTGTTTTCATGGTAAGACTGATATAGTGGAGGCTCTGTTTGAAGGTATAGAGATTCCACGATATGCTTTTAGTTTCGTCACGGTTAACGATATTGAGTCTGGGTATATTGACAAAGATCTTTTGGTTGGTAAGTATTATATTTGTTTCACGTACATCGTGTTTAATTTCTACATGCATTCATTTTAATCACGTACATTTTATCATTATCAGATTTTATTGAGAAACTGGTCGATGTCGTTCGAGTCCGGATCAAAACTCAAGCACGGATTGAATTTTTCGTGGAATACTTTGGGTAATTATATTATACATAGTAAGTTTGATGTGCTATGCTAATCGTCACCAAACAATAAACATCATTCAATCTGTTTTTTAGTGGAAGGAAGATGAAATGCGTTATGTTTGGATCTTGCTGTACTGAAGTTCAGAAGCTTGCAAGAACTCCTAGGGATGGCCCGTGCGTTATAATACTCGCTGATGTTAGAGTCTCTTTGCATCATGGTGAGTAATAATTAATCATCTGTTTCAGTTACATTGTGCATTCTCTTAGGATAGTTCTGCACTACAAATAATAATAATTGAATTATCTGTTTCTTGATTAGACACTTGGCAACTGTCTCAAGCTTGGGAAAAAACTCAAGTGCTTTCGGATGAGTCTATTCCGTATATTGCAGATTATATTCAGAGGTATTTATCGATTGTTGCATACTATGAATCTATGAAAATGGAATCCAATATTTTAAATTCTCATTTAGTTTACATTATATTGTACCAGATTGATTGAACTAAGACCAAATACCTACTACCTCTCATTTGTCAAACTTCACTACTACAAATTTTAAAGATGATTTCTTGGAAAAAGAGTCGATTAGATCTATTGAAGAATTGCTTCTCGAAGAAGAGGTAAATCTATATGTGATTAATCAATAAGTTGTTTCATTTGTGTCTTATATTCATGTTATTTTTAGTAGTTTTCTTCATGTAGCCTGGATTATACGTTGTCAAAGCTAGAATTGACAGTCTTGAAAAAGGAGTGAATTGAGTTTGGTGTTACAATACCTGTCCCGAACACTGGACTGCTATCCAAGTTATTCCTGATCCTTCTCAGGATGAATCTAAAAGTTCAAAAGGAAAAGATGTCGTCGTAGCTTCAGACGATGCTGAAATCATTCCTTATGAAGATGCATGTAATGCATCACGTTTAGGCACTAAAATAGTTGTTCGTGCTAATGATGGAATCACAGACCTAACCTTGGAGGTCTTAATGCCAGAACAAGAGATTGATCGGTCCCTGGACTTTATTTTTGCGTCTAATGAACCAGTTATTGGTGATGGAAAAGCATTGACTAATAAAAAAACCAAATGGTACTGCAAAGAATGTGGTCATATAGTTGGTGCTATTATATCAAGGTATTAATCTTTTACGTTCTAGAGAAATTCGTTCCTGGGTGTGTATAATTCCTATAATTCGAATAAGCAAACTAACATATAAAGTTTTTTTTACTTGCATTAGGTATAAGGTTCAGGTTATCGTGGCAGATGCAACTGGAGTGTGTTCATTTGTTTTATGGGCAGATGATGTTAAGACTATTACTAAGTTGTCTTGCTATGCAATGAAGCGTAGACAGTACCAGGTATCTCAATCTCAATTGGTAGATAGTGAAACATAAAATTTCATCAATTGTTCGACTAACTTTGTTATAATTTTTGACATCACTTAGAGAGGACAAATGAATGAGCTTCCTGTGGAGCTAAATACTATTCTGGGAAAGACTTATTTATTTAGAGTCAACTTGACCGATTATAATTTGTGTCACAAACATGCCCCTATTCCAGTCAAATGCATGACTGATGATAAGGAAATTATTCTGAACTGTGATAGTATTTCCAAGCGAAATTCGGTAATCTACTAGACTGGAACTTTATGAATTTATTTTTTCTCTAAAAGTATTTTATTATTAAATATTATAACTGATACACGTTTTTATATTAGGTCTCACTGAGTTTTGATACAGATGATACATGAGAAATATGTTCTAATATCCTGACGAATTCCGGGAAAAAGAGATCAATTGAAGAGATTGGTAGCTTCTTGAAATCTCTTTCGGAAGAAGGAAGGTCACCAAAGGGTAGCTGCTCGAAAAAATTAAAGCTCGTTAAGATTGAGCCCATGGAATGAACATGTGGCTTAAATGTTCCAAAAGAAGTAGTTTGTCTTTTCTTTTACTGCACGCATCAAGAAGCCATTAGTGGCAATAGTTTTAAGAATCCTCATTAGGTTTTCTTTTATTTTTATTCTTAGTGACTTTTATTATTGGTATCTTTTGATTTGAAAGTAAGGTGTACTGGAAGCAATTGATTTCCTTTTGGCTTATTAATACAAAAATAAGAGTTTGTTACATTTCCTGCCTCATTGTTTTGTAAATATTTTGCATTGAATATTTATTACATTTGCTATGCAGCTAAATACAAAAAACTGTTGTCCTCTTCTTATCGTTATTCATTTAAAAATAAAAGAAATTTAATGTCGTCCCTTATCTATATTATATACTAAGAGAGGCTACGGAGAGAGAAAACTGGATAAGCCTTACCTTTTATAATCTGGTTAATGCTTAGGTGGAAACTCGGGGTTGGTTGGAAACTGTACTTAAACTATAAATGTTACCATATATTAGTTTTGTTTTTTAAAACGTCAAAAAAGAAAAGAAAAAAAAAAGAAATCTGAAAAATATTGACTGATTATATATATAGAAAGAATTTCATTAGTTTTGGAATCAAGAAGTTTGAAGATTTACAACGTCTGTATAATAAGAAAGTAAATAAAATCTTTGTCATATGGAAAACATAATTTTACTAAAATCTTTGCAATAATTAATCAGTAATGTATTCTTTCGTCACATAGAATTAAAGTTGATCGCAATGATTAATCGCACCTCTGTTGACAC
>ONZK01002549.1:5676-29766 GCA_900322385.1 Pharnaceum exiguum | reverse complement strand
GGTCCACGTGAAAATGAGCAATTTTCGCGCGTTTATCCGGTCCAATTACAATGGTAAGTCCCAAGGTATGATATCCTAAAAGCAAAAGGCAAATTTTAAATATTTCAACTACACACTCATTTTCCTCCTAATTAACTTTAGGGCAGGGATTATCGCACAATTGCAAAAAGCAACCAAGTCTCAAAATTCGAGACGAGGTCCAAGCACAAGCACAAAGCTAACAATTAGCACGTTTCGAATTTATTCTCAACAACAACCGAGGCGAACAAGCCTTTAGGCAAATTTCACAAATTAGAAACCTTATACTTGGCTTTAGCACCCAAAAACAAGTAAACACTTGTTTAGGACATCACTTGTGGATCGCGACCACATTTGATTTAGCAGGCCTTATGCTTGGCCTTTAGCAGGGATGAAAAATATTCCCTTAAGCAAGTCTTATACTTGACCTTTAGCAGAGATGAAATACATTCTCTTAAGCCTTATACTTGGCTTAGAATAGCTGTTTCACGGAATGTGCCAGTCGTTCTCTCATATGAGTGATGATTAGCAGTCCCGAGATGAAAAACATTTCTCGCGACAACAGTTTGGGATGAAATGCACTCCCATACTATAGCAACAAACACCTTTTTAACAACAGCAACCTTGGGATGAAATACATTTCCCATTAAATTTTTGTGTCACCGAACATAGGAATTATAGCACACTTGGCAAAGCACGTCTTTTTGCGGCAAGAGCTCCTCGCACTTAGATATTGCAAAGCACAAACGCACAATAACAAATAGGATTAAGCACTTATGATTGTGTTTTTCCTAACTCTTTCACATTATTGCATATATATACACTTGCATTTTCTGTTTCATCACTTTGAGACAGGTTGGAGCATAGCACATGGCCTCCAGGTACGCACACTAGCACCCTTACATTTACAGCTTTACAAAATCGTTTTCGAAAACGTTTTCAAACAGCTTTTATTTTCGTCCTGCTCGGAAACTGTGGCAATACTTTACCCTTCGTCATGGCCTCGGCCTTGGATAAAGTGGGGGCTCCTGTAAGTACGGTATTAATACTGGGTATTCGACACGCCTTATGATGTAAACCTAACTTGCATTTGTTATTTATTTTAAGACTATTCTTAATGACGGATGTTTGAAATCTTGAGAAACAGGATTAGTAGTCGTGTCAATCACCTTCCCCCTGTCTTCCGGATCATTTTCATATATAATACTTCTTTATTCGGCCTTAAATTGATTGATTTTAGCCCATTAATGGTTATGGTCAATTAATTAGTTAAAACCAGTCCAATAAAGTCAGCCTAGTCCAAATAAGTCAGCCCGGCCCACATAAAATCAGTTGATTTTCCCTAATTAATTAACTATTTAATTAATTAGTTTATTAGGGGAGAATTAACTGAAATTTAATCCAAATTCGAGTTCAAATCGACTAAAACACTGAAAATCTATCGGATAATAAACCCAAAACGCTTATATCCAAAATCAACGGACCAGAGAAGTCCTGGCCCCGCATGAATCGTACGCCTCACGTGTAAATACCCCCCTACACTATTAGCAGAAGTTCTGGTTTGGATTTTTATCTGATCTCTTCCCGACTTTTTCCCAAAGCAACCCTACACTATAAATACCCCCCTCAATTCGACTTTAAGGCACGCCGAAGTTGATGAGTTTATTCTTTCTCTCTATAAACTTACCTTAAGCATACAACCACCTTTCTAAGCCTTTGTCCGGCTGTGTTTGCACCCTATATCCCCCAACCTTACATACTTAGCATGCATACTTGCATTATTGTCATACTTGTGGAGTCATTAGGCAAATCACGTCATGTTTCTCTTGTTTTGCATGCAACTAGTTCATTGGATAGTCTTACTATAGACCCCGATTCAGGTACTGAAGGCACTAATCCCCTTTTTGTCAATTATCACTCATATTATGTAATGTAGTATATAAATGTTCAAAGTGATCACTAACATGTAAATTAACCTTTATGTGCTAATAATTGGAAATATTGTAGCATGTTTAAACTTGGCTAAATGCAAATTGCATGTGATTTAAGATGACTAAATTAGATAATATTTGTTATTAGGTTGTTTAATCAATCTGTATGGTTAAAGCGCATATAATCGAATTAATTGTCTAGTAGATGTACAAATTTTGCCCCCGAACCACTACAGTTTTCTGGTTAAAACCTTACTTGCCAATCGTCCCTTTCGGTATTGTCCCTTCGGTATAGTCCCTTCGGTAAATAATGGCAAGTAAGAGGCATTTCATTTACATTTCGTACAAATATCATTATTATAGCTATAATAAAGCAACTAATATGAAAGGTTTCCAATTGTTTTCCTAATAGTAATTATACTTAAATAAAATTGGTGGCGACTCTAAGCATCAGCATTCAAACCTACCAAGCGGGTGGACAATCGGGTTTACCTAGATCGAACAGTGATAACTGATCTCCTAATAGTGACGAAGCCCAGGCGTCTACAAACATACCTTGGTTTTATGCTTGCATTAGACTTATTGCATGATTCACACCAAATTTCAGACTTCTCAGTTATAGGGTAAAAACGATCCACAACTCCCTTAAAATGATTCAGGCAAGTTTCATAATACCAAACCATTGGTCCTGACCTTTCGAAGTCTACTATCCTACCAATTGTTACGTATGTTCCAGTCTACAAAATTAGTAACAAATTCAAATTGGTAAATCGAAATGAGTTGTAGTCACTACTTGCATCATAGAGCATATAAATTCGTAATATCACAGAAGAACTTGAATGATGGAGAGACAACCTGAATATCGCCCTCGAAAAAGTCTACTGCTTTCACCATGACCATGTCCTCAGTGATCCCAGGGGAATGACTACATTTTACTAAGCAGTGACTACATTGAAGCATAGGAATACAATTCCCGTTGGAATGACTTTCCACAAAAGTGTGGGAAGTGATCCCATGCCCCCTTAGAGATGGTAACTTTCCTATGGGATTTTTATTCTCATAATGTAACCAAACAAATTTTGCATTTTCCTATCATTTTACAATAAAACCCCATGATGAACCAAATGAGCCCCGAGTTGGCTAAAATACTTTTAGAAAAACCTGGCAATAATATTGAAGCCCTAAATAAATTAATGTGCAAGTGCAACACAACAACAAATCGATTTATGGATGAATTCATGGAATGAGAGTAAGAAAGAAAATTACTGATTCAATAAGAGCTGGATTTAGTAGCTCAAGGAAATTCACTTGGCGTGTTTAACATGGACTGTGGAGGTAAACGACACTTACGTTGAAGTTCTTCGACGCTACTGATATTAGAAGAAAACACAAAATAGGAGGGTCTTTCCTGACTCATTGTGATACTTCTAGAGTTCTAGCTAAAGTCGCACAAACAAACGAAAACAAACAATAAACCAACGAAAAAGGCAGAACCTTTTCCACAATTGGTCTACTGCTAGTTGAGAGTTGAGACATTCTCGATTGCATTTGCATACACCATTTTGCCAAGAATATCATGAAACCAGAAGCACAATTAAGTAATTAACTACACGAATAGCACATTCAGGCTTCTGGGAACTGCACACGCATACAAAATTGCAATAAACTCATGATTAAGATAAGCCGTAAGATTGGCAGCAGAAGACCACTGCCCTCTTCCTTGATGATACCACCTGTACAAAAGAAAAATGAAAGGATTTCTCTCCCAAAGGAACGTGGCTCACTCTAGAACTTCACCAATTTACGCTATCTGCAGCCAGTCTCATTTCCGGGGCAATTTTTATACTCTAACCTATACATAAATAGTCCCTAGTCTAGCGGCCTGTATCAAATTATGAAGTGGTTGATGATACTTGGCTACCTTCAGCCTGCACTTTTCTCAGTCTACCCTTGTCTATGCGTGCTCGTCTTACAGCTTCTTGGATCTGGCGATCATGGTCCTTCAACATCTGGTCCATGTTAGCTGAGGGGACTATCAGTGGTCCTGAATAATGTATTTTGTTGCCTTTTGACCCATAACCAAGCTGCACATCATGCCAAAATGATGCATCATATCAGAACAGGACACGAGAGAAATGTTTTGTTAGACTTGGTGAATTATGATGCAACAATAGGCAAAAGGGAAATGGAAAGGATCAAAGGACATGAAAGCAAGTAGACTTAAAGGTTCCAGCCCTAACACAGTTAAGATTCACCCTTTAAAAAAAAACAGTTTTTGTCTGTTGAAATTTGTTACAGTCATCACTAGAAGCAGGGATAGAAGGAAAGAAAAGCCAGAGTACTTACCAGGACAGGATCTTTACTGTTGTTTCTTCCATCTTCATTTTGATGAGAACTAGCAAGGCCTTGCATGTTATGCACATGCGCTTGGTCATGCCTATCCATCAATTCAGATGATTCCTTAAACAATCCAGGGAATCTAGTCACTAACTTAGGAACTCCCTGTTGAAAAGAACTGGACTTGTCTCGCTTATCCCCAGATAAAGAGCTCTTCCTAAATGCCACTGGACCAGATATTGAACATAAATCAGCTCCATTTGTTAACTTTGGAGGATCATCTAGGTTCTTTGCAATCCCAGCCCTTGTCCATGCAGCTTGGTTAGCAAGAGGACCTGAATGTGAAGCTCTCTTATGTTGGTGCAAGAGGTGTCCACCAGCTTCTTCCGTTACCTGTGACACTCTTGGTGGTTCAATTGGAAAGCCAGAAGCAACGTCTTCCTGATGAGGATTGAACTTTTCACTTCTGCTCTTTGAACTTGCTCGGACTTGTCTTTTCTGAATCAGATAACCATAGATAAGCCTCCAGTAACAAAGAGACAAATGCTCTTTCAGAAGAAGAAAAAAACATCACTTGAAAAGCATTAGCATGGAGTTTCATCAGCCAAGAGTCGCTGAGCACACCAACAGGGCCAGGTGGCTTCCCCACGTCATAAAAAGGTAAAGTACCAAAATAGAAAGTTACCACTAATCTAGGATAAAGGGTTTTAGGTTATAGCAGACCAGAAATTTCAGCACATTTAATCACAATACTTGACAAGGAAAACTACCAAATAGAAAGTTACCACTAATCTTGCCATATACACACACTATCAATCAACCTCACGTCGATCCTGAATTACACTGACGATGGATGACAACTTTGTCCGCCATTGAAATAAAAAAGTTGACATATTTATGTCAGTGGGCAGATGGTGGAAAAACTTATTCCACCATTCAAAGTGATCAGAAGAGTCCAGAGTAAGATATAGACAGGGCAATAGGGATATATAAGTCTGTATCACAGATGGAAGGAACGGAATGAATTAAGATTTCACTAACACGGCCCAGGAAATCGTCAATCGGATTGTGGAGGAGATACATTGCAAAAATAGATTAGCTGAATGAAGAGTCTAGCTCTGGTACTATGATTACAAAAGCCAACAAATAAGTGAGAGGGAGGGAGGAAGGGAGAGGAGGGGAGGGGAGGGGGTCAGCCCAGCTGTACAGGATCAAAACCATTCAAAAGTAAAAGAGTGAACAATAAGAGTAAACATGAATACATCAACAAAAATCCAAATATCAGTACCAAAAAAGAGCTAACCTGCAAAGAGGAAGCTAACTCTGCATTAGCATCAGGTGCAGGGACCGCTCGAGATTCTCTAGTTGCCTTTCTTTCAGGGTCAGCCCTGTGCCTGTTCCTGAGACAAAAAAGAAAGTAACAATTTCAAAACTTTGCCCATCGCATGTCTTTCTTAGGCAGCCCAATTAATATACCCCCTCCACCTCAATTACTTGCTAATTCGGCTAGTCCTAGAATAGTGATCAGTTGTCACCTTCTAATTTCTACAGCAAGTTGTTATGCAATCTCTCCAACCCTCCCAAAATAGAAAAGGAAAAAGGAAAGTTCTGCCAGCTAATTTGGATTGTTTCAAACCAAGTGTCACTTTCCAATCTAAGCCATAGATTAATTACACCCATCAAAGTTCATTAGACTCCTCCATACACTTTCACTAGTCTTTTTGTGTTTTTTTTTTTTAACCAAGCTATATTTGGTCATCCATATCTAAAATCTCAATCTTGCTTGTTTCAAAGGAAAGTTTTTTTTTTCTGGAAACATGTTTCAAAGGAAAGTTCTTCCAGCTAATTTGGATCGTTTCAAACCAAGAGTGACTTTCCAATCTAAGTCAACATTGATTACAAGGGCTCTTCATTTTGGCTCAAATAGCCGTGTTAGACACTGTACACTTGGACATGAGTATGAACACTGGAACTGCAGTTTAGGCTAACTTTTCTAACAAGTCGCCGAGTCGACACTTGCACAAGCACCCAAGATGGATTACACACCCATCGAAGTTCATTAGACTCCCCCATACACTTTCAGTATACTTTCTGTGATTTATTAACCAAGGGACATTTGGTCACTCATATCTAAAATCTTAATTTTGCTTGTTCATATCAACTACAATGGGATAGTCGCACAGGGTGTAGTTGGCAATAGTCCTGCACACAACATGCTTTCTAGAAAACATTCTTACTTGTCTAACAAACGAAAGCATCGGCAAAGTGAACTTCTTATTTGACTAAAGTGTTCCTCCAAAAGTGAAAAAGTGGTTGAAGTACTAGTCTAAAGAATATATATCCTGATTTGGTAATTCCTCTTGTAAATAATGCAGAATTACATGCTAATAAGAAAAACCAAATGGATCACAATTCACAAAAGTTAAATCATTGGCATTCCAGCTTGAGTCTGTAAGCAAAAGATTATATGTACAACTTGGGTTGCAACATAGTTGCAAGTAGAGGTAGCCATATGAATACCTGTACTTGCAAAAAAAATTAATTGGTGGGAACAATTTTTGAGGCGTTGTAACACGTTCTAGAAAGAGTTATCCAAAATCTAGGGGCTGAGTATGAGTTGGAAGATGAAGAAGAATGCTTAAAAAACGGTGTAGATTTGCAAGCATGTTGCATCAATAATCATGTCCTACTTCAAAGATTTATATAAGCAGAGAATTGCATTTTGAGAGCAGCTGAAACATCAACCCGGTGTAATACCCATTCAAGAGTGCTGCTGGGTGTCAGGATGTAGGCAACATTTACCCTGTCTTTAACAGAAAACATGTTGTTTCAGAGATTGACCCTAAATACATTGTTGCATTGAAATATTGACTTTCCCCAACTTGATTAAATATAAGGGCTCGCCTGGATTGGGGGTAATCAATCAAGGGGTAATGCGTATGAAAAATAGAAAAATATAGAGGAAGATGGTGGTTGGGGCAAGTGGTCAATGGAAGAAAGTGAAGGAGAGAGAGTAATCATTCCTTCCCAATCGGTAGTAATCCATTAAACCCCTGTGTATTTGAGTAATCATTCCTCCCATTTGGGAGTAATCATTCCCCTCCTCCTCCCTCTTTTCACCACCACCACATCCACCACTTTCCCTATTGAAATTCATCATATTACCCCCTTAATCATTACCCCCAATCCAGGCATGGCCTAAGAAGTACCGAAGGTTTTTAGTCATTTTAATTTAGTCCATCTAATTACCAAAAACCATCACTTATAGGATTACAGAACACCAAATAAAATATTATGGGAATATTGCCTAAAGCCCTAAACATGGAAATGCAATCACTTAAATATATGCTAGACAAACGAAAACTTCAAACTTTATTGCCATTTCATTTGTCGTTAACAAATTATCATCTATGTCACATTCGCTATCACTTTTCTGCAATGGGATAAAACAAATAGATAATACATTTCTCAAGATACTCCTTGCCGCCAAAGAAAGATCTTCTGAGTCATAGAAGGCATATACATATACAGATAAAAAATAAGCATACCTCCTAGCTTCTTCATCCCTCACTTTTGCATCAAACTCTTTGCTTGGGGGATATTTAGGCAAGCTTGAAGGGTCACAAGGATGGGGTTTTGAGGTGAAGAACTGGAGACCAAACATACGCATTTTTAAATTCGAATTGTCAAGGCAAACATGACATTTCTAATCGTGAATAACCAATGAGCAGTATGAGCAAGAAACTAGTGATAGTATTATTTTTAGACAAGAAACTATTGTTAGTAATCTATAAATCAACCAGTCATCATAGAGAAATCAATTATGCAAATATTTTTTAGCACATTTACTTCTTGAATATCCATCCATTACAATGGAACTGAAAGTCACTTAATTAATCTGGCACAAAATTATCTCCCCTTTCATTCTGGCATGGAATTTAAGAAAAATAAACTTCAGAACATTCATCCTTTCACCATTGGTGAAATACATGTGAGATAAAGAACACTTTCAGAATAATAAGAAAAGGCACAGAGAAAAGGTGCATGGTAGGTTGGGGATAGATGGGGAGAACTATATCCCAATCAGCCATTAGAGAAGAGGACAGTAAGTTTTGGACAACCCGAAAGGGAAAAAGGGACAATAGTAGAGACAACAGAGTACATTTTCTAGCGTTAAGTAAGCAGGGTTTCAACCCTCAATTACACAATACACTGCTCTATAAAGATACAAATGCATTTTATTTGAGACGGTCAATAAGAACATCCCTGTCCATAAAATTCGATGAACATCTAACATTCCCACTTTAAATCATGCCCTTGACATGACTAGAGCGCACCTAATTACCACAAAACGCCATGCAAAGGAAACCTTACCGACAACGCGGATTTATAAAGGTGCCCCACAGGCCCTCACTAACATCACCAATTTTTAGTTTTGGGTTGGTAGCAGTATTGAAAAGTTAGCATCATAACTTTTAAATGCAATCACATTTCCTTGTGCTCCATGTTTTCGCTTATTGTTCTTCCACTTACAGCTCATAACTGGAACTCATATACTAAAAGTGAATCGTCCTCAAATCTCAAGAAATATTTCTGATAAACTAAAATAATTTCATTGTGAATTTGTGATACCAAACCAGGATTAATGATGGCGTGGTTTATCTTGACAACCATTCTAAAAATAATAAAACCACATGCTCAAGTCCATTCACAGAAAGACATGAGACAAAGACCAAAAAGCCTGAATGCAGCGAAAACTTGAAGGTAGAAGCATATATGGTCAAACCTGATACAAATGTGCAAAACAGGGACATGCTGAAAATTTCTGTGGCGGGAACTCATACAAAATGGTTGGAAAACAAAAAAAAAAACACTTGGTTGGATGCTGGGTAGTGATAGAAGCTACTCTATAATCCAATAGATTTGACATGCGTACCTCACTCGTCAAGGCAGAAGCTGCAGAGCCACGGTCAGCAGGGTCAACTGAGAGAAGAACCTCTAAAAGACATAGAGCTGGAGGAGGAAAATCTTTGAACGTATCAGCAACACAACGCCTATATGGTTGTTGGGGTTTAAAGATAGTAGCATGAGGCAACTTTGACTTTCTCCAATAGTCTTCAGAAGGAGAGCCACAGAGCTTAAAAATCTTATGTAATTGCTCCACCTACAAAACAAAATACAAAAAAAAAAAATATAAGATAACAGATTCGATGGAGAATGGAGACATCATTTACCTTGTGAGAAAAGTGAAATTCTCCAGAAAGACCACAAGCTTAATTTGCAACTTCATTTGTTATTAGTTTTCCATCCCTAGCATTTACATTCTATACATTTCTACAAGCAAAAGCATCTATACATTTCTTTGTAAGCAAATCTCTTTTTCCGAGTATGACAAATATGCTACAAATCTACAAACTTCTTCTATTTATTAGCTTAAAACCAATTTTGCTTCCAATCCACAAGCAATTAAGCTAGTAACTCATTGGGAAATACGAGCAGAGCAGTCCGTCTCTTCCACCACCCCCTCTTTTTTCCACGATCACGTACAGAGAGCACCCGCACCCACAAGATGAAACCAATGAGAAGTAGACCACAATTGAACCTACAATATGTGTTAAAAAAAGAGGGCAAAGGTTGAAACCTCAGTTCTTCCGGGCATTATTGGCTTCCCAGCATAAAGCTCAGCAAGGATGCAACCAGAACTCCACAAGTCGACAGCTGTACCATAGTATGTTGCACCAAGCAACAGTTCTGGTGGCCGGTACCAAAGAGTCACAACTCTGCTTGTGAGTGGCTGGGTTTGACGAGGATCATAAAAGCTAGCAAGTCCAAAGTCTGCAATCTTTAGTATTCCATTGTTATCAATTAATAGATTAGATCCCTTGATATCCCTGTGTAAAATGCCCCTGCTATGACAATGATCAAGTCCATGTAACAGCTGTTGCATATAGCATTTTACCTGTGCAAAGCAGAAGCAGCTTAAAAGTTGAAACATGATGAAAAAGGTAAATAGTGTAACAGCTCCAAATGTCTATATATACCCAAAGGATGGCACTGGAAAGTAAAGAGAGAGTGTGTGTATATAAGTCTAACCTGAGGTTCAGTAAATTTTATCGCAGGATGTGATGCAAGACCTGCAAGATCATGTTCCATGTATTCAAACACAAGATACAAGCTGCAAGACATCCTTGAAGTAACAAGACCTTCCAATTTTATTATATTAGGATGGTCTAGCCGTCGAAGGATATGAATCTCTCTAGCCATGAAACGAACACTTTCAGGCTCCAAGTTGTCAAATCTTACTTTCTTTAAAGCAACAATTTTCCTCTGATCAAGATCTCGGGCTCTATAGACATTACTATACGTGCCCTGGCCAATCTGAGAAGAAACGGCACAATCATCCAAGATAATATGCTGAATATATACAGAGAGCCACATAGGTAACCAAGCTTATAGAGAATAATAACCAATCATTTTCGTAGCTAAAAGGATATGGTCATGCATCACTAAGCAAATTGAACCAGCACTGGCCTACTAACCAAGCAAAGGTAAAAAAATTGCTATCATTAGGTGCTACTTCCAAAAACTGATGCATATTGTGCAGAGGAAGTTAGTCCCTAAGAGACCACAAGCTGAAGATTATGCGTCATTCAGTAATTCTATTAAGGTCAGACGACAAGTTAGGTGCCAAGGTTGCACAGTTTTCTCCATGCCACCGTTTAAGAAACAATATAGGCTAAGACAGAGGTGCAATGATCCCAACTATCACCTTAAGCAGCAGCAGCCAGGTAAGTGACAACTGACAACCTGGTCACTCGAATCAAATAAGAAGCACCAGCAAAGTTACAAGCTGGTTTGAAACGGCGCAAGTGAGCAACTGGGTCTGGAGTCCGGACCCTGGCCCTAGGCAGCCGCAAATTTTTACAAAAGTATCGAGAAATTTTCAACCAATAGAAAAAAATAATAAAAAAGATGGTTACACGAGGTTATCATCATCATCAGTTGACAATGGCCTTTCAGGCGTGTTTCGCGGTTTCGCCTAGTTCACCTTTTGTGTGTCTTTTGGTCTAGGTGTGCCTAGGGCTAACTAAAGGCGCTAGCTTTTTCATACAAGGGTTATTAGAACTCCACTACCTTCCAGAAAATAGAGTCCTCAACTCAACAATAGTAGATCAGGTACCTGGTGAAAAGCAAGGGGGCTTCGATCCATATTATTATAGGAGGGCAAGTAATACATGCCCTTTCTAGTGCTGTTTTCAGCTTATAAGGATAGAAGAGGTCAAGAGGGTGAGTATTCTGATACAACATGCAATAGGAAAACGCTTAAATCCAAGTTTCTAGCGGGGGAAAAGCCAAAACCCTGGAGCAGCCAGGTCAAAACTCACCCTAAGTCAAGGAGTGAAAACATATATAAACAGACTCAGGATCGCACGCAATGCCAGATGGACAGAATTTTAGAGTTTTCCATACACCTTAAATTTGTCAAACCATTCCCCTATGTAAAATTTCAGATGTGACAACTGGACTATCCTGACACCAAGCTCTCTTTTTTTGTTCTTTTGCAGATAGGTAAATCCTACAACCAAGCTATATTTAGCCTTTAACAACCCAACAACTGATTTGGATCAAATTGTTTGAAATTTCATCACAAAGATTTTTTGCCGTTCAACTAATTTAATTCAGACAGAAAATAAAACCAGAATTGTGTTAGACAATAACAAACGGTGCACCCTATTACTAAAACCACACATATACAAATATCATTAGACAAAGTCAGCCGTTTTCTCACCACAATCATCCCAGAGGTTAAAGCCTTAAACTCATTCTACTCAATACATAGTAATGAAAACAATCAAGATAGTCAAAGCAACCAGAATATTGCACCTAGTACAGCACAAAAAAACTATCACAACATAACATTGCCAAATAGCTTATCCTCACCTTATCCAATTTCTCAAAAGACTCCGCCCTTCGGGGAACCCACCCTCGAATAGCCTCGCCGGCTACCGCAGCAAGCCATGTGGGCCATCCAGCAGCCACCTGCTCCCCCTCCACGGCCTTTGGAACCACCCCAGCAGCCGGATAAAGATGATGATGGCGTAATTGACTATAATGCTCCTGCTTCTCCCTCTTCCTCTCCAAATTCCCACCACTCTCCTTCCCGACATTCACTACCTGCTGCTTGTCTATCAACATCACTTTCTCATCACTCACCCCATCATCATTCACAATACCATTATTAATATTGACATGATTACTACTACCTCTATTATTATTACTACTACTACAACTACCACTACTGACATTGCTGTTACTAGTAATAAAGCTCCGATCTTTAGGCCTGATTCCATTATCTCTCCTCTTATCTGAGAGCCTCAACCTCTCTTTACTACTGGGGCTCTCCTTGCTGTCCTCAATTGCCGACGGCTTGCAGCAAATGCAACCCATTTTCCCTTTCTTCTTTTCTCCCCAAAATCGGGTCTTACTTCTTCCCCAAAATTCTACTCATGTAAAGGCTGCCCAGCCCATATAAAACCCATGAAAAGTAAATAAGTCTATCACTTGCTTCTCCGGTCACTATCACGCCGCAAGATCTGGATCAAGTACGCCGGTACAAAAATATAACTAAATTACGGAACAAGGCATAAGAAGGAAAAAAAGAAAAGGAAACACATGTTCTTTTATTTTCTCTCTCTAGTGATTAGTTGGTAGTGTTGGAGTTAATGAAAGAATGTGTGTTTTGTGGATAAATAATTACCGCAACCCTAGAAGAGGGTATACAGAGAAGAGAAGACAAATGCATTAATTTGGTTTTTGTTCTTTGTTTGTTTCTCTGTTAGTATGTTGTGCGTTTTGCACTGATGAAGAGAGTGAGACTGTGAGAGAGAGAGCGTGAGGGAGAGATAATAAGGGAAAATAACAGCGAGAATGGATTTTCGGTTTTTGGATTTTTTTAAGGAAATTTACGATTTTGGATATTTGACTATACCTATGAAGCACGGACACCTCTTTGGAGAGGAAGTATCGTGTCTGAAACTCTCAGACACTTGGAAACCTATTATACCCGTGTCGAAAACTTGTACCCTACTTCCATCATTATTTTTCATTTTTCTTACTATATTTTTCACATATAGCTTACTTCTCTACTAAACTAATTGAAAACCATAATAGTGATACTAAACTTGTAATATTTGTTACAATTTTGAGTAAAATGTGATATTTATCTATCATTTATCTCTAAACAAGAACACTTAATAAAGAATCCCCGTGTCCTCATTTTTAAGAATTAGCGTGTCCGCGTTTCTAAGTGTCACGTTTCCGAAACTCGTATCCCGTGTCCGTGCAACGTAGGACTATACCATAAGGGCATGTTTATTTGTTGTATTTTAATGAGTTTAAAGAAGAGTATAACATTTATACTTGAATATAATGCCTATAAAATGGGACCCATTTTATAAAAGTACAAAGGTGAGTTTTAAAATCCACATACCCACCCTTGTACTCACAATTAACTAATTACATGTGACCCACATGCATTTTCTTTTTTAAAAATTCATTTATTCATAAATATTATGTGAGTTTAACTAGCTAATAAAGTAAAAAGTATAACTAGAGTCTAAAATAAAAAATTATGATGTGTCACTTTTCTCATACTATACAAAGGGTTAAACATGCCCTAATACCAAACTGGGCTCCAAAGTATTCAATTTGTCAAACAGGGTACCTTTACTTTTGAACGTTGTACCAAAATGAGACACCAAACAGTTTTATGTCACAGAAACTGACAAAGTTAGGGTCATTTGAGTAAATTTTCATGCAAGATTTGTTAGCATTGTCACATACCCCCCTAAAATAAGGAAACAAAAGGGAAAACATATTTTCCTCCATAAAATACACTATTATCCTAATAAAACCTAATTGCACTTAAAAACACTATCTAGCTCTCTTCCACTTTCTCCTCTCTTTTGTGTCTCTCTCGGATTTATTTTCAGCACAATGATGCAAACAAATCCTACGTGCAAAATTACTCAAATTACCCTAACTTGGACAGTTTCTATGACAGAAAACTTCGGGTCCCATTTTGGTACAACGTTCAAAAGTACAGGTAACATGTTTGACATATTGAATACTTTGGACCCCACTTTGGTATTATGATATAGTCAGTTACCCAAAATGGTAACTTTTTTTTACTATTTTGGGAACTCTCTGTTTGGACCGGAAAACCGGACTGAACCGACCCATACGGTCTGGCCCGGACCGGACTGATTGGATACAGTCTGGTCCTCGGTTTTTAAATTTTAAAGAAATCGGTCTTCGATCCGGTCCATGTTTTAACTAGGCTAAAACCCGAACCGGACCGGAGGCCGAATATATACAAAAAATGCAAAACATTAATGTAGACGCCTGGGGCCCGTTGTAGACATATGTATGGGTGTTAATGAGTCGAGTTGCTACCGAGCTCAGGTGAGCTCGACTCGACTCGAACTACTCGAAACTCAACCCGACTCGAGCTCGAGACTAGACTAGTTTCAAATTTCGAAACTCGACTCGAGCTCGAACTTACTTAGACAAGCTCGAACTCGACTCGAACTCGGCTCGAATTCTGCCGGATTTAATTCGGCTCGAGTCGAGTTCGAGTTTGAGTCGAGCTTTGACCGAGTTTTGACTGAGTCGAGCACGAGTAGCTCGCGAGTCAGAGCAACTCATTAGCACCTCTAGACACAAGTCCCGATCTAAGGGAAGTGAATCCACTTAGATTAGGCAAACCCGTGCACCTACCCGCTTGGTGGGTCGAATGCGCATGCTATTGAACAAGTCGCCACCAATTTTATTTTAGCACACATATACATCTATCTATATTATATACTAAGAGAGGCTACGGAGAGAGAAAATTGGATGAGTTCCGCCTTTTATAATCTGGCTTATGCTTAGGTGGAAGATCCGGGTTGGATGGGAACTTCAGTTGAAATATTTAAATTGCCATAATTAGTGTATTTCTTTCTGTTTTTTTAAAAAAATAACTGCAAAAACGTTGGTTTATTAAAAAGAAAAAAAAGATGGGCAGAATATGAAAGATCAAAAAAAAAGTTACGATGAATGTATGCAGTCAAAAAAAAAAAGAAACTTTCAATTTTGTATTTGGAAATAATTCTATGTTTAAAAAACTGCTACAATCTTTGAATGTAATTATTTTTTAAAAAAAGAATCTATTACAAAAATATTGGTTCTTAAATAAGAAAAAAAAGTTACGTTGAATCTTTTACAGCTCAAAATCTAATTTCTTAAAAAAAAAAAGAAAGAAAGAAAAAAGCATAAAAATGGCAAGAAAAGAATTTTGTCGAAGAGGAGTCCTAAATAAGGCAATTTATACCATACGATTTACGAAATCCCTAAACAACCTTAGACAATCTATAGTATTGAAAAAAAGGAAACAAAATAATTCAAACTATCTCCCCTTAAAAAAATCTCTACACTATCAACAGTTCAACACTCAATAGTCAATAGTCAATAGTCAACTCCTAATCGGTTCTTAAAAAAAAAAACTAAGCTCCTAATCAGGATTAACTATGTTCATGATTGTTCATACTTTTTTTTTACAATTAGTTTGTTTACAATTAGATCGGAATAACAAGGTAGTGATCACTTCCATTGTGATTTGAAATTATTGTTTTTACAATTTGTTTGTTTGAACATAAGGATTAACTATGTTCATGATTGGTCATACTTTTTTGATGATTGTGATAGTAATTATATTTAGTTTGCATTCTATAGTACTGTGCTATGTACCTCTGTTATATTCAATCTGATTAATCTTGTAATATTCCTTTTTTGATTCTATGGTTAGGTAATCATGCATGGAACATCAAACAAGACAAAGAACATCCCAGATTTTTTGTTTTTCTGGTATTGATAATAGTCTCTTTTTTCCCGTTTAAATTTTTTTACTGTGGAAAATAATTATATTTTATTCGAATAATTGCTTACATATGTAAAGAATTTGGAGTGTCATTAGGTAGCAATTTATGAATGGATGAAAATTGAATGGCAAAAAAGACACTTTAATGGTATGTTGGTGTAAGTACGATAATTCTACGGGTATTCGCCACGCCTTATGATGTAAACCTAATTTGCATTTGGTATTTATCTTAAGACTATTCTTAATGACAGTTGTTTGAAAGCTTGAGAAACGGGATTAGTAGTTGTGTCCATCACCTTCCCCTCGTCTTCCTGATCATTTCCATATATAATACTTCTATATCGGATTTAAATTGATTGATTTTAGCCCATTAATGGTTAATAGTCAATTAATTAGTCAAGCACAGTCCAATAAAGTCAACCCAGTCCAATAAAGACAGCCCGGCCCGAATGAAATTAGTTGATTAATTAATCATTTAATTAATTAGTTTCTTGGCGAAGAATCCATCTAAATTCTATCCTAAACCGAGTTCAAAATTGCCGAAACACTAAAAATTCTATCGGATAAAATACAAAACGCGTATTATCCAAAACGGACGAATCATGAAGAATCCTGGTCCCGCAGGAGTCGTGCGCTTGGCGCACGACGTGCCATGTGGCACGTGCGTGGGGCGCACGGGCTGTGCGCCCGGCGCACGTTTCTGCTTTTTCTTTTATCCTTTATTTTTCGCTGGCTTTTCCCCCAAGTCACCCTACACTATAAATACCGACCCCATTCGTCATTTACAACCACGCCGAACTTGATGAGTTCATTCTTCTCTCTCTAAACCTAGCTTAGTATACAACCACCCCTCTAAGCCTTGGTTACTTTGCACCTAATATCCCCCGACCTTCGATACTTTAGTGCTTATACTTGCATTATTATCATATTTGTTGGAATCCCGTCCTGTTTCTCTCGCTTTGCATGCATAGTTCATAGGATAGTCTTACTATAGACCCCTAAATTCAGGTACTGAAGGCACTAACCCTGTTTTTATCACCCATATCATGCAATGTAGTCTATAAATGTTCAAATTGATCACTAACATGTAAATTGACCCTTATGTGCTAATAATAGAAATTGTGGCATGTTTATACTTGGCTAATTACAAAATTGCATGTGATTTAAGATGACTAAATTAGATAATATTTGTTATTAGGTTGTTTAATCAATCTGTATGGTTAAAGCTCATATAATCGTATTAACTGCCTACTAGAGGTGCTTATTTTGCCCCTGAACCGTTACAGTTAACTGGTTAAAACCGTGCTTGTCTATACTTATAAGTAAGTGGCATTTTCCTTTACATTTCCGTACAAATATCACCATAGCCATATAAGGCAAATAATATAAAAAAGGTTTTCCAATTGTTTTCCTAATAGTAATTATACTTAATAAAATTGGTGGCAACTCCTAAGCAATAGCATTCAAACCTACCTAGCGGGCAGACAAGCGAGTTTACCTAGAACTGAACGGGGATTACCGATCCCCCATTAGGCGACGGGGCCCGGGCGTCTACAAGTGGCGACTCCGCTGGGGATGCGTAGAGGGAAAGACTCGAAAAACAATTAATTCAATTATATGCGCTTAACAACATTATTATATGTATATATTGTCATCATATTACATTTGCATTTTTGTCTACCATTCGTGGAAGTTGTCTAGGCTACCCAAAAGAACAACCCCCCGATGATATAGTACTCATACAACGAGGGCTACTGGCTACACTTGTCGTTGAATTGAGCCTATGTCATCACTCATACATCCATTACCCGTTACTGGCGAGGAAATGAACCCAACATGCGATTCGTAACCTCTACAATTGGGCGATACCATGTCAGTATGAGGACCCATTTAGGTGCGTCTACCGCATATTGCATACACATGCTTGTTGAGTGTACGTGCTATATTTGTGCTAGCCCATTCATGTTTTCATTGTCAAAATCAACCATAATCACCCTGTAAATGTGCTAATCAACATGTACCTATGTGACATGATCATCCCAAAATTCTGTGCCAAGGCGAACCTCTGCCGAAATTGTTACTCACCACACACTAACGCGCCCACGCGCGTGATCCCACACACACACGCTGTGCGTGGTTGTCCACCACGCGTTGGCCTCCCCTCTCCCATGTTTGCATGATGTTCTGTGTTAAAATGCCTAATTGCATGTCAAGTTATGCCAATTGCATGTCAAATTATGCTTAAATGTATGCCGTGACAACCCTTTTAGAAACCAATTTAGCTTAAAATCGGTGTCAATTGCATGACAATGTGTGCCAAACTGCTTAAATTATATCGAGTTAATTGTATGTCATAATGTGCCAAGTTGTGCTAAATACATGCCAAGATGCTTAACGTCAAAACATCATTGATAAGTGCCATTTACACAACCTACATGCAACGTTAAACAACGTCAGTGGCGGATCTAGAAAATGAAACTAGGTGGTGCAAACCTAAATTATAACAAAAAATTAAATTTTAAATTATTAATTCTCAAATTTAAAATTCCCAATATTATTAAACAATTGAAAATAGTGAAATTTGTTGGCACACGTGTTCGATCATGTTGATACACAATTTTATCGGTGCAATTTTCAAACACTAGAAGATGTCATAAAGTAAAAGAAAGCCAATTTTAAATACATACATCTTTATTTAAATTAACTTATTTAATTTATTTAATCCAGTATAATTCAACTCAATTTATTTATGTTTGGTAGCCTTATAAGTCATATATACGTTGCACAGACTTTTGTTCAGCTTTTGAATTTTCCTCCTTGACTAATAACACAAAATTTGATTTCATAAATTAATCTAAATTATAGAATGGTCCCTTTAGCCTGAAGCTTAATGTGTTGATTTCATTTAATTGCACACAACAACTAATGTATTGTCTAACCATGTCAAGATATCCAAGATTTAAAATTTGTGAAATGGGAAAATTGTGCCTAACTACTAAAGATGGTATTGCACACCCATTTCAAAAATACATAAAATAAATACGGTAGGATGAAAAGAAAAAGGGAAAGGAAAATAAAAAGGAATATTGCAACGTTAGTTGTAAATTGAGCAATCGTTGGCTTGTCCCTAGCTACGTCATCGTGACACACTCAAAACATTGGTAAAATACTCGGGTCTCAAGTCATCGTGAGAAACACAAGACAACAGTCAAATATTAAGCCATCAAAAACAAACGTCAGGGATTGATCTCTCAACCAGCGCTTACAACGGTCACCCGCTTAACCACTGTGCTACTTTGGTTTCTCACATTAGGTGGTGCACAGATAAATTTTATATAGTGCAGCTGCTGAAAGCCCATTATTTTTACACATCAGCCCAATGGCCATGTGGTGCAGTTGCACTACCTCATTTAACACTGGTTCCGCCACTGAACAACATCGCGTCGGAGCGTGTAGATGACGTAAGTCATTTGCCCATGTTACACCTTTGCATGCTTGCATCCCTCTCCCCATTGTTATGTGCCGAGTTGTATTCCCCTAAGCCAATGCATCTCCCTTCCCCATTTCATGACGAGTCAATACTTGTTTAAATGAGTGTCAACTCTGTACCCTAATTCATGCATACATGCACCACTATCCTTCACAAAAATGCACACACATGCACTAATCACACCTTTCAAATCAAAAATGTTTTCCATGCAAAATGTTGTTCAAAACTAAACACCGTTTCCATCAAACATAATGTTTTCAAAATCCTCAAATTTGTTCTCCTATGCAAACAGGATGCAAAGAAAGCAAGAACCGAAGTCCAAGATGGGAGATTCCAGCACTTCATTTCGCCTCATCCATAACATCCCAATGCCATCACCTCAACCATTTACCCCACAATACTTGATGCCACTACCAGCCCTCGATCAACAACTCCCACTACCACCAATTAGCCTACATCCTTACATTCCATACACCACAAACTCGGTAGTGTACACACCTTTTGAACATTATTTCAGGGAGTTATGCCGACAATTGATTAACTTGGCCAATGAATTTCAATGCCATGAAAATGAAGTGACTTATGTCCAGGGGAATGAGATCGATTACAACCATAATGCTGACATTTATCAGAAGCCGGTTATCACTTTTTCAGACGAAGATCTTCCCCCGGAGGGGCCGAATCATAATCTCCCTTTGTGCATCGTAGTGAAGTGTAACCGTGTGATTATCCCTTTCGTACTGGTGGATAATGGTTCAGATATAAATGTATACCCCACGTCTATGGCCGAAAGATTGGGTTTCGATATGCGACCTTCAGGATTCAGTTTGACTACAGTACGAGCATACGACAATGCTACTCGGCTTTCTCATGGAACGATCACTCTCAACATTATGGTAGAAGGAGTAGAAAAGAACATCTTTCATGTACTAGACATCGATATGAAGTACAACCTCTTATTGGGACGACCTTGGATACATAACATGGGAGCTGTCCCATCCACCATTCATCAAAAACTGAAGTTCATTATCCATGGAAGAATTGTCAAAACTATAGAAGCTCAACGCCCGAAGATTGAAAAAGAACCTAGTATATTCATGATCGAATCAAGCGACTCACCAGCAACTTCTCAACAATTAGCCAAATCTTTAAATGACAAGGCCCTTGAAGATGCAACATCGAACATTGCAGAGTTCATGAGTCTAGAACACATTCAGAAGACGGTAGCAAGGCTAGATGAACTCAATGAACTAGCAGATGACACTTTGACCAAGATCAAAAGGATATTGGCAGTACAACGTAAACCAGATTGTAGATGGCCCAAAATCGAGAACATAGATTGAGAGAATACCTTCTTAAAGCTTCAATTAGGAAGAATTATCTTTCCACAGGTTGGAATGGGTTGGGATCCACATTTTCAGAAGGAGTCATATCACATCCGCAATTACTGCAAATATCATGCGAATTTTGGGCATTACACCACCACCTGTTTATCCTTTAAAGTAGAGATAAGGAGATTAGTAGCCATGGGCCGAATCACCAAGAAAGACTTAATCGAAGCAGAAATAAAAGAAACTAGCAATCCCAAGTTCACTTCAATCCCGTCAAATCTTGAAGCAGCCTTGGAAATTTTGCTTGAATATGGGATTCTACATCAACTTCCACCTAAACCCTTTGATCCAACGAAGCCCAATATGTACGGAGATTACTGCCAATACCATCGGGAAACAGGTCATACTACTAATGAATGTCGAAGATTGAAGAGTAATATTGCATGGCTCGTACACCAAAACGTCATAACATCCTCTGATTTGTATGAATCCCCCCGAAAATCATGTGAAGAGTAGAATACCAGCATAAATGCTATTGGAGATAATCACGGCAATATTGATCCATCATCTCTCATTACAAGCATCCCTTGCGATCCTGCAGAAGAAAGCAAGCTCCATTTGATTATGCACCAAATTCCAATTTGCAGTCAACTCTATCCTCAAGAAAAAGGGATATTTCCATGGTTTGGGCCTTGGAAGAGATTGCACAGGAATAGCTACATCTATTCATCCACCAGTCAACGCATATCAATTCGGCCTTGGATATAAACCTACCAAGAAAGAGATCGAAGAATTCTTAGCATAAGAAAGAAGGAGAAAAGCCAACAAATTACCCATACAAATGTCTCCATATGAGCTTACCTTAAATGGGAAATTCGTGCAAGAGGGAGAGTTGTTTCCTTATTACGGATTCTAAGAAAGAACATATATCGCAGATGAACGAAGATTTCGACCCGGGTTTGAAATCTTTCATGATTGTTATTTCCTAAACCCGGCAACACCTGACAAGACCGAGGACGACTGGATACACCATCACCCCGATCATATGTTTGGCTTACTCTTCAATGTGGAGTCTCAACCTCCAGCCATAATGAGTGATGATAACATAATGGCACTTTTAGATGGCAATTTTGACCCTACTCTTTTAATTAGGCCCGTCTTCAAGGAAGGGATCGAAAGTACTTGGCAAAACAAATATTCATGGACAACTTCAGCAGGAGATAAATACTCAATCACTATTGGGCACAAATCTCCCCCAGACGACGATAACGACTCCACCAGTTCCGTAGAAGAATCCAAAGAAAATAAAAACATGCCATTAGGAGATTTCTTTGAAAACTTATCTGAATCCTTCAGCAAATCGTCAACTAATCAAGAGTAGGCCTACTGGGCCCAGAAGCTATGCATAGATCTACTGGATCCAAAATGCAACCCATTTCCCCGCTTTAATTTAAAATTCCAATTTACTGCTTTTCGTCAAAAAAAAAAAAAAAAAACGGACCCACTAAATTCCGAAAATTCGGAACTACTGGTTCCTAAAAAATACGAAAAATACAAGTGCTACTGGCACGAGCTGAACTACGAGCAATCTGATTCCTTAATTGGATACGTAGGCAACCTTTTGCAAAGGGCCCGATTGCACCAATACCCCACTCCCATTTATTCTACTTCAAAAATATCTTATGAATTTTTGCAAAAATTGTATTTTCCATACTTAATGCAAAAAATATATTTCATTTATCACTTTACACTTATTCGCGCATCATTACTACTTGTGCATTCCATTACTTGTGCAACTTTCATACCTCAAACACAAACACAAACACAAACACAAACACAAATAAGAGTGGCTAAGTTGAAAACCCGCAAGGGCGATTTAGGCAAAAAGAGAGCATGTGAGATTTAGGCCTACTAAAGTCGATCATCCAAGACAGTGTATTTAGGCAACAATAAAGGCATAGAAGTAAAACAAGAGTGGCTAAGTTGAAAACCGAAAGGCGACTTAGGCAAAAAGAGAGAACGTGAGAATAACCAAATAAAAACTCCATTGCAATCAAAATGACACAGTTCACAAATACTATTAAAGGGAAGATACTGCAAATGGCAAACATGTGTCTTATTTATAAAGGGTTCCTAAGCTACCTACTTTTGCATCTTCGGCTTTCTTGTAGAAGGCTTACCACGACCTTTGCTCGAGGGCTCCTCATTATCATCACGATGCCAGATCCTGTTGTCATACCTGGATATCTTCACTGGTTTCTTGGGAACTGGGGCCTTAGCATCATTTGCTTTCTTCTTGCGTGAAGTAGCATCCACTTTCTCCAAACGATCAAGCAAGGACATTCTTGAAAGATTCCGAACTCTTGAGTTAGACATTCCAAAGTCATTTGCACGAACTGATTGCACTCAGGAAGAAGAAGCTTCATGATCATGTGCATGAGCTAGTTGCCTGTTGAATTCGGCTGCTTTAGGGTTTAGGGTTTAGAGTTTAGGGTTTAGGGTATAGGGTTTAGGGTTTAGTAAACAACGCATCAAAATTACAAACATCTGCTTCGCAATAATGATTCAAAGAAGTTGTATCTTGCGTTGTACGGTGTATTAGATATCATTAGTCATTCCCCTTGTTGTATCTGGTCAATTGCATCAAAATGAACACATCTTGTGTGTAGTTTCATTTGAAACAACAACTCCAATAATTACAAACATCTTCTTCGCAATAATGATTCAAATAAGTTGTATCTTGCGTTGTAGGGTGTATTAGAGATCATTTGTCATTCCCCTTGTTTTTTGTGGTTATTTTCATCAAAATGAACACATCTTGTGTGTACTTTCATTTGAAACAAAAACTCATCAATTACAAACATCTGCTTCGCAATAATGATTCAAAAAAGTTGTATCTTGCGTTGTAGGGTGTATTAGAGATCCTTAGACATTACCTTTGTTGTATGCGGTCAATTGTATCAAAATGAACACATCTTGTGTGTAGTTTCGTTTGAAACAACAACTCATCAATTACAAACATCTGCTTCGCAATAATGATTCAAAGAAGTTGTATCTTGCGTTGTA
>ONZK01002547.1:1228-15356 GCA_900322385.1 Pharnaceum exiguum | reverse complement strand
GGAGTACAAGTTACCGTAGAACTTAATAACAACTTATCAAAAGCAACAAAATATTGGAGTGGAGAAAAGGCAACGCAGTCAGGATTTAGGAATAGATTTTTTGGGATCTAAACACTTGTTTCACTGTTTCACTCTAGGCTGCACTCTATTTCTCGTTGCTTGTGACATGCTGACATAGCTTGTCATCAGCAAGCACATAACATGGGCAACGTAGATTTAAGTAATGCCATTAATTGAAGAAATTTTTTCTTAACAACAATCTCAACGAGACTCTTGTTCGGTTTGTTATGTTGAAAGGAAGGAAGCACAAAATGATAGCAATTGATGTGAGTTCTTGATTTTTTGTTTGACAGCAAACATAAGAATTAACTTCTTGATTAGGATGTTGCACTACTCATATGATGTGGTTCCTTGTATGCTACTCCGTAGTTTTTTTTTGTTGGTGGCCTTTGGTATAATCACAGCAGTGTCAAGATTGTCATCGAGCTTACTGAAATAATTAGTCTCCTACTCTCTACTTCACCAAAAGTTAAGCTTATTTTATAAGCTGAGCTTAAGAGTATTGAATAAACTGTCGATAAGCTGCGAAACAAACATGGCCTTAATCCTTTACTCATTTCTTACCTCACAAAAAAAAAAGTCCCCCATTTGGCCATTTTTGTAATCCACAACCCTCCTCCGCAAGGGATTGCTGGTTTCTTTTACTTTAGAGGGTGCAACCGTACGTGCAAGGGATAAGTCTACTATGATGGCTGGTTTTCTTGGACCTATACTACTAATCATATCACCTTCGAGCATGGCGAGACACACATGCATCATGCATGTTCACTCTTCTACAGAATGCAAGAAATCGCATAGAAACTAAACATTGGAAAATAGATCTGAGGCATACACTGCTCATACAGATAGAAACAATTAAACTTACTAGTATGAGTGATTGAAGCATAAGAGCATACACTTAAAACTAATAAACAAAATAGTTACTTCGGTAACAACTGGGTCGTCTTAATTAGAGCAGATCCAGACACTTAAAATATTCTGCATTTTGTTTTTCAAATACTGGTGTCTTGTCTGCATTAACCAGGCTTAAATTTTTCTCTGACAGCATTTGTTTAATTACAGAAGCTTCTAACATGTAGGGGAGCCAATTCAAAAGTCACGAGGGGAAAAGTGCAAAACCTAAACTAATAAAGATAACTTGTCTGCTAACAGATTTTGTACTTTTCTATACGCATCTTTATACTCACGGTTGTGTACTCCGTATTCTTTAGCAGGATTAGAAACTTTTCTGATTATTCTGATTCCAATCAGCATCTCTGACAATAAGCTAACCTCACTAGAAAACAACCAGATACCACTTTCTAAATTGATTATAATGATCGCAATATCTTTTACTTTGTTCCCTCCTAATCTCTGATTGTGAATTTCAGACATTGTGTACAAGTGTATTTGATAGGTAGTACATAGGTGAGTTTCTAAGGAGTTACGGCACGTTTACAACTCATCGGTAAGTATAGTAACGAGTTATCTTCCTCATAAGTTTACCACTTGAACTACTATCTTCTTCTAGTGTGTATAAAACTTAGAAGCTTGATTAAAAACGAAGTTGGTTGAACCCAAATTCAGCTTAACTCAATGAAGCAATTCGATTCGATGAGTGAACCAAAAGACAAATCTTATGCCAATATCCGATAGCATACGGTAACTCATTGTTCAGTACGAACGCGGAGATGAAAAGTCGAAAACTACTCAAATGTCAACTTCGGATGCTTGTATCAAATGGAAATCAAATTGGCCCGTGATATTGCTGGGCGTCATTGTAGAAGAAAAATACAGCCCTAGTAGTTAATATTGCACAACAAAACACCAATACGTACATGATGTTAAATCCGTACAAGGACAAGTTGGAAGCATGTTTTGATCCCTAGGCCCTAGCAATTATGCTTGGACCTCAAAGGACAAACAAGGCTATCACTTTGGAACAAGAATTAGGAGAACTCATTGCATATTATCCAGAAACAAAAGATGTGAAGAACAGAGGATAGATCATAAAAAATAGGCTGGCCTCATGTTATTGTATGATCAAGAAAAGAACTGAACGAACACCCATCTCACGCACCTTCTAAGCACAGATGCCTTACCTTCCATTCACATTTCAATGTCACAGTGACCATAGGGAATAACAAATCTCTGCAACTATGATGCAATGACAACAACAACAATTTGCAACAACAAACCCGAGTGTAAATCTCCCTTCAATGGGGGTGCTCGGGTCAGGATGTTCGCAACCTTACCCCTGTTTAGAGATTGTCCCCAAGATTGACACATGCCTTGTTGCATAGAAGTATTGACTTCAACTTCACTAAAAATAAGAAGTACTGGAAGGTTTTGTAGCCATATTGCTATAATACATAATCACCTAAAGCTGAAAGATGGAGATAACTATGATGCAATGCAAAGACTAAAAAGATGATGTTGTACAGGAAAATAAAACAGAACAGGAGAAGGAAATTAGGAAAATACTCTTTTACTATCAGAACATCATGAATATTTGAAGTTAACAGCAAAGGGAAAGTACCCCTGATGGGAGGCGTTGGCACATGAAGCAATCATCTGGATGGAGAGAGCGGCTAATAATTTGGAGGAAAAAAAACAAAGGTTATCTGAAGCCAAAGGTATGAAAGAAATAGCAGGCTTGAATAATGATCTAAATGTGCATGAGGACTTGGACACAACAATTAGGTAATGCCAGACCAGAACAGTTGTCTACAAACTACAGAAGTCGAGCTACGCTGCAGAAGATTAATTTCTTCTCGCCGTCTTTCAGCGACTAATAGAAAGCCAAAATATTGCTACATTGTTGATGTACATTTTTTGATCAAGTTGGCAACATGTTGAGCTACCCATACGGAACCAGCTTCAGTGCAAGAAAATGCATGATCATGGCCTTCTTTCTCTATGGACAGATCAACTTCTGGAGCTTGCTTGGCTATCTGTGGAAAAGTACAGAAGAACACTAGGAGTTGAAACATGACTAATATAAAGGCAATAAAAGATTAGAAGGGAGGTTCAACTGAAGGAGGTTCACCTGAAGGAGGCTCATTTCCTTCTTAATTTCCCCAACTTGTTTTGATTACCATTTTGCAGTCAGGACATTGCAAGCCAGGATATTATAGCAGAAATGGTCTCAACAGATGGGTCGAAGCGAGTGAGTAAGTCCCTCCCATATGAGAGGTCAATTTTTAGAAAAAATCACAGAGCCCAACAAGGAATTTGGCAACTCATAGAATTTAACTGGGTGCAACAAATGACAATCTATACCTAATTGAATATATGCTCTGCTATTCCCACAAGCCTTTTGATCAGATAGATTATTTCCTTTTTGGGGTGAAAGGGATCAAATGGATTGTTCTGGGAAACAATCAAAAGATGTAATTAATGAAGGAAGATCTTTGCCCGAAATGACATGATTTACCCTCCATAATATTATTGCTTTCGCTACAGCAAGTAATTGAAGGTTTCATCTGGATATAGACAATGCTAATCTTCATAGGAAGAAGTAAAACAAAAGTGGTAAACTAGGAGTACTAATCCATATCACAAGATCTGAAAGCTGGTGTCTACGTCAAAAGCCCAAGTGAATAATTGAGACTACAGAAAAAAAACCTACAGCCTTTGGAGAAAAATTTGACAGTAATACACTAATAACCTTAGAGCTGGAAAAGACCAAGGAGAAGTGTGACGTGCCATCACATCCCCCACCTAGCTACACATATGCGCAAACGAGCACTCACACACGCGTCACGCAGACACAGACATTCACAGGAACAAAGAAATAAAAAAGAAGGTTGGCACATGCGTACCGATTGTGAAGGCATCTCACTCCTCATGTCATTGTTAATAAAGATGGTTCATATATTCCCCAAAATAAGCTCCCATCTAACAATCTTTTCTCACAGTTCTCAGAATACATCAAGGGTACTGCTGTCAATGGACTATCTTGAAGGTTTTGATTATTGGAAGATGCCGAGAGAGGGTTGCTATCAAATTCCCACCTGACCTCTACAGATAATCAGTTCATTCCCTAGCAGCCAGAAGTCATACTAGAACGGAAACATAGGTGAACAATCTTCTTCTAAAGTTCAACATCATGTCATCATGTCATGAAAGTCGGGTTAAAGTGACTGGTATGTCAAATATAGAAGTATGGAGGGTGACTTGCTTATAATTATACCTATCTCATCACGATTGATGAAGAGTTTGATTTTCCACTACCTCAGTAATTACAAGGCTAGGCAACATGATGGAGTATGTACAAGTATGAGTATGACACGGTAAGTACTGTACTCAGAATAACAATTGAGAGTAAAAAAAGTGTTTTAGCCTGTTTGAGAAGGAGGGGAACGAGGGGGAAAGGAGGGGAACGGACGGAAACGGGAGTAAATGATTTTTTTTTATCCTTTCACTCCCTTTCCTTTCCTTTCCTTCACCTCTATTCCCTTTCCCTGCATTATTTTCCTGTTATCTACTTATCTTCCACTGAAAGACTTAAGCAAATGAAATCGGTACACATATTACTGTAATAGTTCAGAAGACATTCAAACCCGATTGCTTTACACCAGTTTAGTAAGACTAAAGTCTTGGGGTCATTGTCTTCATCTCCCATCATGAGATGAAATCTGGATATGGAAGGAAGAGAGAATGAAATCCAAGAGGGAGAGATGTACAAGTTACTTACGTTGCCATTAGCCCAAGATTTGCATTTAGGTGTTCAATAAAATTTCATATCAACCGGGCGAATTTATTGTAACAACAAGAAGTCAACAACAAAAACCCAGTGTGATCCCCATTCCATGAGGGGTGCTGGGGGTCAGGATGTACGAACCGGACGGTATGGACGGAAAAATAATTTGAACAAGTTTAGATTGTACTTCTATTGCATACCTCTTCAAACAATGACAAAGGACCCCAGTGGTCATCTATGCCAAACAGAAAAGCTATTTCCCTCTGCTTTGGTCTCAGCAATTCCCAGTCAGGTGCTTCTGAAAACTAATATAAGGAGACAGCATTTAGATTAAATCTAAACCACTAATATTCTAAATGGCAATAAAAAAAACTCTACAGCATTTGGCCAAGATTGTGGGAGAGACCACAAATTCAATATTACATAACCAAACCCATGTACACTGGAAGTCGTAACAATTGTACGAAAACAAATATTACCTTCTGGAATTCAGTCATTGTCATCAAAAGCATATTTCTCATGGTGTGGTACTGCACAATCCAACTTACAATAATTAACGGAAAGAACAAAATAGACGACCACGTTCTACAAGACTTGTCACTTAGAGATATAGTAGTGTTACTTAAATGAGAGCAAATGCTTTTACAAGCCAAGTTTCAAGCTTTGAGCAAAACAAGATTGGTGGAGACGAGCAACTGAGCAACAACCAGAACAAGGAAGTTACAAAAAGTACACCGACAGTTCTTTTCTTTAGATACAAAATAATGGAAAACAACGTGCGTTATACATCATCACTCCTGGGCTTCTGGCTACTCAGATATCACTGACCAAAGAAGACTAAGAGGAAGACATAGGAGTGAGCTAAAGGAAACTTTAGTCTACATATCCAAACAGCTGGAAGAAAGGAATCATTTACATATTCATACCCCCCAACACCCCTCACCACCACTTACAACCCATTTTCTACTCCTGTGTCACTGTAGACCCTGGTGGTTCCACAAAACTGATTATAGATCACACAACAGTAAATGAATGCAATCTATTCTACATTTTGCTACTACTTATCATACATAACCAAAACGATAGTATATAAGGATATTGCATGCCAATATCTTCAAAGCAGACTGAAACCTTGACGAAATTCACTCATGAAAGGCTAGACTCAGTTTTGCATGCAAAAAGGACAACATGTTGGGCTGGTTGTATCAGATACTTTTACCTTAACCAAGTGGGAAGACGCAGCGTCTACTGCAGTTTCAGACCATGACTTGCCCAATGTGTTCTTCACGATAAACCTTGACCAACTAGGGAGAACACCCAGCAGGGCGACGATCGAGCTGACTAATGAGCAGAGAACTGGAATCCTTGAAAATTTAACAAGGAATAAAACCCATCATAAGATAACTAAATATCACACCAGCGCAAAGTTCCAGTTTCATATTGCGGAGATCTATTTAGCATCCTCAGGGCAAAAAAATGCTAGACTGACTCAAATTTTGAAGCTGAGATCGTGAACACAATGAATTTTATACATCAAAACGGACCGGCATAATAGTGACTTTAGGGATGTGGAATGGAGCTTTTGAATCGACATTTAGCAACTAAGAATCAAAGTTGGCAGCAAGCTACAGAACACCCTAATTCAGAAGTCAGCTTCAGGAAACAAAACTATGACATGAGGTAAATGCCTTGATCCTCTCAAAAAAAAAGAGGTAAATGCCTTGATGTCCTCTCTTCCAACTGGTGCAATCATCTCTACCAGTGTAATTGATTTCTCATTTTAACTCAGAATATTCATGTTAGCAAAAGTACCTGAGTGTGGTATGCGACTTATTTATTTTGTTCAGTTTCCTTATTGCTGGGGAATGGAAGTTCACACTTCAAGTCAAGCCAGGATCATATGAGGGTAATCAGACATCATTAAAATCTGAAACCCTGATGTTATAAGTTACCTTATCAAGATGGAAAGGTGTAATTACAAGAAACACTAATAATTCTACATCTCAGTTTCTTCAAAGAAAATTCAAAGAGTACCTTTAATACGTGAACTATCAAGTGCACACGAAAGTGTGGGAGATGCATGTAACACATATTTGAATGCATCAACTGAACTACTGGCCTGTGGGAGACCTAATTTGGTCAAACAAGTTACCATCAAAATAAGATGGCTACCAGACAAGGCCAGTTATGAAACATGCAAGTAACCAGACCATAAATATGCTACTAAAATATGACACTGTAAAAAATTCGCAAATCAAATGAAATATAAAGACAGTAGGCACTCTTGTCAGATCAAAATACGATCATCCTGAATAACTGTGTAAAAAAGGGGTCGAGGAGGGGGAAGGGGGGAACGAGAACAATGAACATGGATAAAAAAGCCTATAGTTAGGGATATACTCTGCCAGCTTCCTGATTGGAGTCTGCATTGTTGATTTTGTATTTAGAGCCAAGAACGGATATAAACCAATGCAATAAATAACCTGCGATATTATAATGGCAGGTGGTTACTTATAAAAAGTTTTGTTCAAGAATGCATGGGCGTGGAGGAAAAGCGCACTTTAAAGGTTGCCTCTTAGCACAGAAATACACACCTTATGCTCAGTTCTCTTGAAAACTTCAAGTGATATATAAGATCCAATAGAATGCCCAACCTTCAAGAGAGACAGTGTGAGGACATTAATATACAACAACGACGACAATTTAGCCTTAATCCAAAACTATTGGGGTCGGCTAACATGGACCAAAATGGAATTCTGAAAAAACACAAACACACACCGGTAATTTAATCACAAACATTCAATCTGCAACTTCCCATGCATACCGACACAACTCGATCTACTAAATGATTTACAAATATTTTGAGCAAGATTACTGCAACTTTGCAAGAATACATATAAATAGGTCTTAAGGAAGTATCACATATAACCGGATAGGCCAAATTACCAAAGGAGTTCCTTTAATGTTGAAGCTACTGCAAACACCCGTCAACAATAAAAACAGGCTTGAAAGCTGAAAAGAATTCACATATAGGCAGATAGGCTAAACTATCACATGTGTTCTATAATGTCAAAGCTACTGCCAACACCCAATGATAAAGAAAACCGTCCCGAACGTTGGGACAAGACTAGAGCATAATGAAAAACAAAAAATCAGGAACCAATGGGCTTATTTATCAACATAAATGGGAATCCACTCTAGGTAACTGGAGTTTAATAGACACCCTTTGGCCAGTTGCACTGTCTCCAAACTCTCCACACTCACAAGGGCAAGGGATCCACACCACAAGTGAACAAATTTCATTAGGAATAATGCGCTGAACATTGTAGTGAAAAGCAGAATCTTAAATCATTACATAAATGGGAATCCACTCTAGGTAACTGGAGTTTAACAGACAGAATAGTGCAACCTTTGGCCAGTTGCACTGTCTCCACACTCACAAGGGCAAGTGATCTACACTACAGTGAACAGATTTCGTAATGAATAATGCGTTGAACAATTGTAGTGAAAAGAAGAATCTTAAATTACTTGTAGAAAATGCTGTTACTCACCAAAATTATTGGAGTGTTCTTGTTTTGGTACTCTTGAGCAATGAAATCCATCTGCAGCAACAGTTAAAAGTAAGGCAATCATTAAGTCAGCATACACTTCGAATGGAGTTATTCGAGGGACCAGCAACTGAAGTAAATGAAGGCAAAACTGAAGTCCGTCAAGAGAATACATAAAGCAAAATCGTCGGCAATGCAGGCAGAGGAAGATACAACCAGAATAAGCAATTTAAAAATCGCGAAAAGGGAGGGGGGTTGGGGATGATTAGGAATGTAGGAACTAAAACATATCAAATTCATCTTCCCTAGGAGTGGAAGCAATTGACTGCATAAACAGGTTACCTTGTGATCAACTTGTTCTTCTAATGTGAATAACCGTCCTTGCTCCCAATTCTTGCACACAAGAGTACATTATAAGATAGGCTACTAAAGCCACCCATAAATTAAACGAGAGAACTATCGACAAGCAGTGTGTTCTATACATTTACAGAGCCACAGAAGTCTTAGACGTCAATATTTGGACATGAATCAGCAATCGATAACACAATCTAGAACTACTAGCTATGTTTCATTCCCTGATAAAAACACAAGCAAAACAGCCAATCTACAAAAGGAGGCTAAGATTCACGTAATAAATGTATTTCTTTCATATAGAACACTAAATTTTGAAGCTCCAAACTTATGGAAATACAGCATTTGGAGATTCTTGGAAAATACAAAGAATTTTATTGCCAAAGATCAAATCGTGTATACTAGTTACAACCTAGATAGAGTTTTAATCTTGTAGCCTCCTACTAGGTTGCCTGGGTAGGGTTCTTAAAAAAACAACCTCCGAAACAGAAAGACGAAAACTTTATCTTAACCAAAAAAAATCTACTCTAAAATTTTGAGTTTTCTAAGGTGCTTGCTTCTTCTGAAATAAGACTCTTCATTAATAGCAAACCCCCATTCAATGGGGATGTTGGGGGGTCAGGATGTACGCAACCTACCCCCATTTTGTAAACACAGGGAGGCTGTATAAGATTGACCCTAGATGCATTGCTGTTTTGAAGTACTAACTTCCTGCAACTTCACTAAAACTAAGAAGTAGAAAGGTTTTTAGCCATTTTGATTTTGTCCATAATCACCTAAAGCTGAAAGATAGTAATAATTCTTTCAACTTTATCGGTAATATTCCAAGTTTTTCGTATTTGACTGCATCGAGACAGCAAACCTTCAAGAATAATCGAGTACCTTGCTTGTGTGACCAATGTGTCCAATCGCTGAAATCATCAACAGAAAAGGAAAAAAAAACCTCCTTGAGTATGTTTCGTCCAGAATTTTCACAACTACAGCCATTAACATTAAATAAGAGCAAAAACCATAGCAACATGCCTGTAATTGATACATTCCCTCCAACCTCCTCGTACAATGACTCGACAAAATCCTTATAGAATGTCACTATTCCTGCATTGCCACCACCAATCCAACAACCGATCACCACTCACTTATCACAAAAAGTTGTGTGAACCCGTTTCATATATGAGACTGGATGACTACTCGAGGGGTCATTAATACCGAGTCTCATATATTAAACGGGTTTACACAAATTTTTCTCCTCACTCATTTCCTCTACACACACAGACAGTGATATATATAGTAAACTAACCTGGATTTCCAGGGATGAAAAGCACATGCAATGTAGGATTTGTAGCTTGAATTTCCAACACCTCTGTCTTATAACTGAACAACCCAACAAACAAACAAACAAAAAAACCAACAAAACTCAGCAACCCACATGCAAACAAAAGAAACCCATTTGCAATGAGATCAAACAAAGCAGAAAACAGCATTTTAAAGAAGGGAGTTTACCCAGAAACATTGCACAGTCTAAAGTTAGCTTCTTGAGAGCAGGACTTGTTCATCAACTGATCACTACTATCATTACTAGCCATTTGTGTACACTTGCAATAATATCGCCTAAGCTTTATTAATCTGTTAGTGGTGGTGGGTAAGAAGATGAAGACTGGTTTGGAGACAAAATAATGAGTTATGGGAGACAACACTGATGACCCAAACATGATTCGAACCCGCGACTTATACTGGGATGATAAAATTGGACCGTCTTTTGCCATAAAAGAAAATGGGCCGTGTTTTGGTTAGCCCAAGTACAATAGTTTGGGCCAGTAATTGATTCTTTTTCTTTTGTCGGTTGAAAGAAGGGCCAACAGGCCAAGGATTAGTTCTCGACGGCACTCAAAACTTAAGTTTTTTATCTTTTTTTAAGGTACGGAATGAGAAAAAAATTAAGAGTGTCTCCTCTCGAAATAGGCTCCTAATCTGTCATCTTGAATAATTATGTCTAATTCTTTGGACCACGAACGATTCCAAATGATACAATTATGACAAGATCTACCATAGTTAGCGAACCAATCAGCAGCACGATTGCTCTCCCGAAATATATGCTGGATAGTGAACTGGTCAAAAGTCAAAAGGTGAATGGTTGAAACACCATATGTTTTCTTAATTGTCAGCCTGTTTTCTGATGTTTTGCTTCGAATACATCCAGGACTGACCCGAGTCGTACACCTGATTATTCTGGGTAAGTCTCTCAATGAAAATCTTTACATACACTGAGGCTCAAAGTTAAGACCTCGCTAAAGCGGAATAGAAGTACTAACTCTAACGAACCACACACTAGCGAAACACTATCAATATCTAATAAATAAATAAAAAACTATCCATAATTCCATATTACTACTGACCTTCGAATAAAAAACCTTTCGATTTTGTAAGCGATCCAAGAAATGAGAGATCACTTTCCATATTAAGAAAAAGTATCTATACAAAAAAGAAAGAGACCTTGCCGCCAAACTCAGCCGCTAGCCCGCTATATATACATCAACACTATGTAAAAGAAGAGACTCTAAAAACACAAACACCGGCCCTATATCAAAAGTTCAAAACCAAAGCAAAGTATTGAGAAATTAAACTTCTGATTATTAATCGTCTTAGAATTTCCAAAGGCTAACGAACGATAAACATCGCTATGAAGTGTCCTCCTCCTCCTCCACCTCCTCCTAGTGCAGAAACCGAGACGAAACCGAAACAGAAACGGAAGAGGCAGTGTAGGCATATTTTGTACTGGAAGTGGGGGTCCAAATCGATGTGTTATAAATGCCGTAAAGTCTTCAACCATAGTGCCTCAGTCCCGTCCATACCGATCTCGTACGTAAAGAGACAGAAAAAGCTAGTGGTGAGCCGTAACGATATGAATTGTTTGAGAGATTGTTTTACTAGGAACCTCTTGAGCCGTAAGAAGTTACATTTGTTATTGGACTTGGATAATACGCTTTTTCATTGCTTACCATTATTGTTCAAACCCAGACCTACTGATATTGTTAACAATATTGTTGATATGATTGACATTAGTTACATGGTACCATGCCCAGTTAAAAATAATAAACATAAGAAAGTAGTTACAACAACAACACCTCAGTCTAATCACATCTCAGAAGGGGCACTGCGGAAGCCTGATGTACGCAGCCTTACCCGGAAAAGTCGGGAGACTGTTTCTAGAACTAGTACTAGTACCCCTGCAGCACCTCCTGTGACTGCTGCTTATGGACGGGTTAAGTTTAGGCCAGGATTATTCGAATTCTTGCAACATATAAGCACCATGTACGATATGTCGATTAGCACGAAAGGCTGTCGAGAATATGCACAACATATGGTGGGTATTATCGATCCGGAGAGGAAATACATCCGCAATGTGATCTCAAGGGAAGACGGCACTGTGATTGGACAAAAAGGGCTTGATATTGTAATGTATCACGAGCGGGTGGTTCTTGTGGTAGATGATAAGGAACATGTGTGGGATTATTACCGCAGGAACTTGATCAAGATAGAGCCATATGTTTACTTTCCGGAAAGGGGTGGCAAGTCATGGGTGCAAGTAGGGCTAGGTGAAGATGAAAGTAAAGAGCAGGGAGAGCTTGCTAGGGTAAAGAGCTTCTTGGCCAAAATTCATGCAGCTTTCTTCAACTCCCCGGATGAGGATTTAGCTCGTAGAGATGTACGAGATGTTGTGGACGAGCTGCGAATGAAAGGGTTGACAACGGGTGGTATTGATCAATACTATCCAAAGTCTACCATGCCTAGTGAATGAAGGACTGGGTACTAACTTGTGGACTAATGATCATCGAAACTTCGCTTAATGAATACTCCTATTGTTCTGTACTAATTTGGTGATCGAGTGAATGAAGGACAAAGATTATGTTGGAAATTAATTTTTTGTAAGGGGTCAATACTCAAATCCACATTGTGGGTTGTGATGCCATTCGACGAATTGTAGTAACAATATTGATTGATTGTAATTACAACCGCTGAATTGTAATAACATATTAGGGCGATTGTAGTTAATCAAAATGATTCGTAGTAATACGATAATTTTTAGTGTGTATAAAAGATTCACAAAAAATTATATAGACGAGATTATTAATGGCCAATAAGGAGTCATTAATCAACATTATACCCACCCTAATATATGAAACGGATCACACAAATTTGCTATAACTGATTTGTGGTAAGAAAAACAAGAACACTTTTTTTTTTTGAGTTTAAGATGAAAGAATAAAACAACAAAAAAATAAAGGATGTTATGTGAACTCTCTCAAAGATTGATAAAGCAATTAAGTACCACAATGCTTTCAAAGAACACAGTATATGAATTCACGTTAAAATTGGTACAGGAATCCAGCACCACAACTCCATTCAACAATTGGATTGAATTGTAATATAATGAATTAGGCATTGTTGGAATCGAAAAACTTGATCCGAATCAACAACTCGATGCGAATTAATTAATAATACCAAAAGAAGTTATTTAGGTTTTGATTTGACCCAATTTGAACCGACTTAACAATTCGACTTTATCCAAATCAACGACTCGATATGAATTGAATCATCTTGAAAAAAATTAAACCGATATCACATCGGCCACGTACGATCCGATTCGACTTCAATTCTATTAGCCACCGATTTGCACCGATTTAATTTACAGGGAATTGATATAGGTTTAATTTTCGACTAAACCAACCGTTAGCCAGTTGTACTTACAATGGCGGTATTTATAGGGGTTCAAGGTATATAGCTCTAAAAAACAAAAGATTTTTTAAATCGATAAAAAAAAACTTTATATCCTTAAAAAACCATTAATTAAAGCTCTCCCTCCCAAGTCCAATCCCCCAAGTGAACTTACTCAAGGTTCTTCTGCACTTCATTCTCAATTGATTGTCGGGAACCCAGATGGCCAATTAACAATTATCAATTGTAGTATCAAATATGTAAGTCAATGCTCTCACTCTCTTTCGCAAAAGCAGCTTTCTCTTATCACTTCTACTGTTACTACTGTTTTCAAGCACTAAAACTAAATCAATTTCATAGGAGTATTTTGATAACTCAAGGTGTCATACCAATCTTTCATTGCTAATTCTCTTTTATATGCTATTTTACAGTTAAAGTCGGTTTATAATATTTGTGTCTGCCAAATTTGTTGGAAATTTGTGAAAATCTGAAAACCCCTTTTGGGCTTCATTGCATGTAGGATTAATGCCTTGGCATCTTTTATATAGGGGTACGCGATGTAGTACGGCCCGATCAGCGAGCCGGGGTTCAGGGGCGGAGCGCCCTGTGTCCGGAGGTCCGGAGGCGCGAAGTGGCCTCCGGTGGGGGTTCGGGGGCAACGCCCCCGAAACTTTGGGATTATTACGATTCCTATTCTGATTCGCTGTTTTGGGCTTATTTAATAAGTCCGGCCCATTAGGTTTTACTTAGGGTACTATATATACCCTATACC
>ONZK01002546.1:31441-56199 GCA_900322385.1 Pharnaceum exiguum | reverse complement strand
TTTAAGGCAACTTTATTAGATTAATTACAGTTTCCAACCAACCTCGAGCTTCCCCTAAGTATAAGCCGGATTATAAAAGGTAAAGTTCATCCAGTTCTTTGGATCAGTAGTTGATCCGGTATAAGAGGTCGTTCTAAACCATCAACCAATGTAAAGAAAATCAACAAAAAACAAAGCAATATGATCAGCAACATTTAGGCCCCTAAATTGAACCAAGATGTAGCTTATCTAATCAGTGGGTAATATTTATAAAAGCAGAACTTTATAGGAAAAGGTGAGGGTCTTCAAATAAAATGCAACTAAAGGCATGCCAATCAAACAAATATCTACATTCCCTATACTTCTTTAACCCCCAAAATGTCCAAAATGGTATTCTTCCTTTACCCTTTTGGATATTTGGATATTCTTTCTTTTAACTAGGACAAAAAGGTATTCTTTCTTTACCATTGTGACATATAGACCCCTAAAACTAGGATTTCACATAATTTTGACTTAAAACAATTTTCTATAATTTTCTTAAAGTTCACTTATAATTTTGCCCCACTCCTAAATTCTTTTAAAAGGGTTTTACTATTATTTTTTTCCAATACTATTGTTTTTATATTTTATTATGAGTATTAAAACACTTTCTTAAAGAACATATTAGTATTAGTATTTCCAAAAAGAACATTAAAAGATCTTATTTTTTTGGTGTATCAATTTGGCCGTAAAAAATTCTTTTAAAAAAAAAAACGTATGAAGGTAATATATATCATCATAAAAAGATATTAATATTTCCAAAAGACATTAAAAGAATCCGTTGTAAATTTTTAATTCTAAAACTAATGAATTTTCTTTCTATTTATAATTAAATAACTTGACTTTTCCAAAGATACTCAATATTCTGCAATATTTTGTTTATTCTTTTTTTTAAAACGTTTTTTAAGTTTTTTTCTTACAAAACAAAAGAAAATACATTATAGCAATTTTTATAGTTTAACTGCAGTTTCCAACCAACCTCGATTTTCCACCTAAGAATTAGCCAAATTATAAAAGGCAATGCTTTTTTCAATTTTCTCTATCTATAGCCTGTCATAATATCCAATAATTATTATAGCCCGTACTGAAACTGGTTCATACTCATACATATTATTTTTTTCTTTCTTACCAAGCTATGGGTCCTTGGCATAATGGGTGAGTTTGGGGTTGCTGTCAAGTGTTGTGCTGTGGCAAGTGCTGTAGATGTGAGGTGCTGCAGCTGTGGCTGAAAGTGCTTTCATCTACAGATGGGGAAGAGGTGAGGTGAAAAAACAGCTTTCAAATCCTAAATTTGGAAACTGCTTTCACTCAAAGCACTTTTGAAAAAAATGACAAACACCTAAAAAAAAATAAAATTGCTGCCGAAAGCACTTTGAAAGCACTTCAACCTCAACCCCAAACGCAGCCATTGAGCACAAGCCCACTTCAACCCTCACAAACAAGCCCAGCTAGACCCGCTGTACCTGAGAATTGGAGGCTCTCAATCCCCCCTCTCACTCACTCACTCACTCACTCTAAAGTGTACACTCTCAATCAATTCAAAACCCAGCTCCTCCTCTCGACAAGACCTTACAAACCCAGCTCCCTCAACACTCACCTCAACACCAACAAAATGGCTGAAAGGATCGTTCTCGACAATGAAAGCGACACAGCAGGAGGAGGAGGGGAAGTCATAGGAGGCGACAGACGCAGAGTGAGAGAAGAAACACAATCACAGTCTCCATATTGGGAGCATTATAAGTTGGTAAGCGACCCTTCAACTGGTATAACAACTGCTGCAATATGTACTTACTGTAGAAAAGTCACCATCTTACACAATCCTGACCATCCTACCACTTTATTATCCCTCAAAATACACCTTCGTAAGTGCCCTACTTACCCACTTAACTTAGATAGACAACAAAAGAAACAGAAACTCATTTCTGCTTACAACAATGACAATAACAGTAATGATAATGATAAGTCGGATAGCCTCGGAAGTGTCAGCATGCCGTCCAACTTGGAAGAGTTTGACCAAGACATGATTAGTCTAGCTATTGCAAGAATGATAATTGTCGACGGGGAGCGGTTTTCTAGGGTTGACGATGAGGGGTTGCGATACTTCATGAGTGTTGTTCGCCCACAGTTTGTAATGCCATCACGTTTCGATGTCGTAAAGGATGTGAAAAAGCTGTATATTTGTCATAGAGCTGAATTGAGGAGTCTTTTCGATGGTTTGAGGTCGAGGGTTGCCCTTGCGACTGATTGCTGGAGTTCCGAACAGGGCCTTGATTACGTTTGTCTGACCGCTCATTTTGTTGACAATGATTGGAAGTTGCAAAAGAGGGTGATAGGTTTTCAGCTCGTGGATAAAAGCAAAGGGAAGGAGGTTGGGCGGGTTGTGAAGAGATGTGTTATGGATTGGGGTATTGAGAAGAAGTTGAGTTGTTTGACTGTGGATAATGCTAGTTCTAGTGATGATGCTGTTGATCACCTTGTAGGTGCTCTGAAGGATGATCTTATCTTGAAGGGTAGGTATTTCCATATGAGGTGTGCTGGTCACGTGATTAATTGGCTTGTCAAGGATGGTTTGGAAATGGTGGAATCATCTCTAGTTAAGATTCGTAGTGTTGTACGTTATGTTCGGAGTTCTCTTGCTAGAACGAAATTATTTAAGGAATGTGCTGCCAAAGCTGAAGTTGTTCAATGTAAAGGAGGGATTTGTCTTGATGTATCGACTCAGTGGGATACAACTTATCTCATGTTAGAGCGTGCTTTGAAATATGAAAAAGCTTTTGATCTGTATGCCAATGATGACAAGGAGTTTAAGGCTGATATGGAGGCCATGCCTGTGGACGAAGGTGGTATCCCAACTCCTCAAGATTGGGAAAATGCAAAAAGATTGGCTTTAATTTTGAAGCAACTTTATGAGTCAACTAATGGGATGTCTGGCAACTTGTATACAACTTCAAACAGGCATTTTCATGAGATTCTTGCTATACTGGCCGGTCCACCACTATTGTGGGAAGGTGGTGATCCCAATAGTAAGCTTGGGACTATGGGTGAGAAAATGAAGAAGAAGTTTGACGAGTATTATGGGGAATGGGGACACACAAATCTGATGATTATACTTGGCGTTGTCTTTGATCCACGGTATAAGTTGAGGTTTGTGAAAGCAGCTCTTAGTAATTTAAATCCGAATCAATCAGAAGCAGTTGACAGACATTTGGACGGTGTGTTGAAGGAACTGTATGGGGTTTATGCCTCCTCTTCTTTTCTAGGGAGGGCTTGCGGTGCTCCGAGTGGCACATCGGCTTCAAAAGAAAGTAATGAGTATGTTTCCAAGATCTATAAGGACTTCCGGGCACAAGAAGCTTTGCTTTCCGTTGAACGGAGGCCCGAGTTAGACTTGTATCTTGCTGAACCTGTGGTGAAAGAGGATCAGTTTGACATCTTAAAATGGTGGAATAAGCAATCGGCCAATTATCCGGTGTTGGCAGCCATGGCTAGGGATATCTTAGCAGTACCGGTTTCTACAGTTTCTAGCGAGTCTGCATTTTGTACATCTGGAGGTGTACTTGATCAATTTCGCAGTAGCTTGGGACCAAAAACAGTGGAGGTTTTAGTTTGTGCTCAAGATTGGTTGAGAGGAGGACATATCAGTTTGGAAATTGAGCAGTATTTGGATGATATTGAGCAATATGAAGAGGGTTAGTATACTTTATGTATGTTATTTTTCTCTTCATCCAAAGTTTATTTGTTTGAGCTCATACATATCTTCTGTTTTGTGATTTTTAATTTTCAGAGTTGGAGAACAATATTCCTGAAGTTGATGCGTTTATGAGTGAGAATTAAGCTGCTCCTGTTGTCTGACTAGCTGGCTAGTGCCTGCTGCTGTGTTTCTGCTACTGTTGCTATGTCGCTGGCTTCTTTGTTATAGTGTTGGACTATGTTCAGTCCTTGAGTTGGGCTTAATGCCCATGAATGTGGATTTTTGCTGCTGTATTTTTTATTTTTTTTTTGTTCTAGGTGAACTTGATGGACGACTGATGGTCTTGAACTGCTTATGTTAATTTGTGGACTTGATGAATGTTAATTTGCTTGATAACCTTTTTTAAGAAACTAACTGGGTACCGGTTTCGGATCCACCAATCTCGACCGGAATTGGTTCCAGATTCAAAATTCAGATACCCGGCAGGACCGGGACGTCCAACACAACCGGGTACCCGGTCATGCTCACCAGTCACCCCTATCTCATCCCCCAAGTGAACTCACTCAAGGTTGATGCATTTCATTCTCCCTTGATTGTCAGTAACTCATAGACCAATTAACAATCATCAATTCTGTAAGTCCAACTCTCTGCCTCTCTCTGACTTATTATTTCAACTATTACTGTATGTTATCAGTATAGTTTTTGGGAGACTCTTTTTTCACTAGTCTGTGTACGTCAGTTACCTTCTGTTTATCTGAGTATACAACATTTGTCTCTGCCAAATTTGTTGGAAAATTGTGAAAATCTGAAAACCCCTTTTGATGTGGTTGTTCAATACTTATAGTGGTAATCTGTGGTCTTTACATTTTTTTGTACTTGTACATTATGAATTACGGAAAGCAGCAACTGCAATCGAAAAGTTGTCTGAGAGGTGGAGGAGTGGACTGGATAAGTGATATGCCTGATCATATCTTCGGTAACATTCTGAGCTTGCCGCCATTCCGAAAACTGAGCTTGCACATGGATTGGGATATGCTTGACTTCGGACTAGTCCATGTGCCTCCATATCATGTCTGCAATTAGGTTACAATATGTTGGTCCTTCTGCAGTTGAAGTCCTGTTTCTAGGTTATGATTCAGGAATCTGTGGGTTATTTTCAGTGTCTTGAAGCTCTTCATTTCACAAGTTGGTAATCTAGATGTAGTCCATCGTCTCTTACATAACTCTCTTGTGCTTAGAGTTTTGCACCCCCTTGAAGGATTTGCTGAACCTGATTGTGATGTCGCGTTTAACATTTTTAGTTCTTCGTTGGAGATGTTATATATGGACGTCGACGCTTCTTTGTCTGAAAATGATGTGCCTGTGCATAGACATGCTTTCGTCATCAATAGCCCGAATCTCAAACATCTAAATATAGTAGATCAAACTCTTGCAATTAGCTAATGATGAATTTGGATAGTGCAATGAGTGTTGATGCTGATTATCAAGCATGTTTGGTCAGAATTCTACATCCAAGCCATGTTTTCCGATTGATTACGCTTCTGCACCAAGCTCTTAAAACAAAGCGCTTGTCATTATTGTCTGGTTTTCCAAATGTAAGTTTCATTGCATAATACAGTAGTAACAGTACTCCTAGAAATGTCTCTTGCTGTAATGCACAGACTAATACTCTTGTCTCCGCTAATTGTTTGTTTCGTTATGGTTCTTGAACCATCAGTACGTTGCAATTGGCAGAAGTAAACTGTGTAGTTAAATCAGCTATGTTGTAAGAATGTGCTGTTTGCAGAAATCAATCATTTGAGTCTGATTCTGCCGATGGTTGTGGTGAGAAATGCATTCAATTTTCAAACCCAGCAACTGCTGCAAAACATGTTTCGTTGCGCTGAACAGAACTGAAATCTCAGATAATACGTAAGTGCGACCAAGAAGACCAGTCTGATCTCCACTAACTCTGGCTTTGGAAATATTCTCCAAATTGTTCATTGATAATGAATAAGCCTTCGTTTCTCTTATCTAGTACTCCTACGAAGTCAAAAATAAGTACTCGTATGAAAAGGATGTTATTAAATGAGAACTAATACCATTGAGTGGCAACCTTTTATTTTGTTTTCTTGTCTGAAAGATTGAAAGGTACTCTCCAAGAATCCATATGCCAACAAAACCTCCAACAAACAACTAAACAAGCACCTAAAGATTAAGAACTACAGTCTATTATTGTGCAGTGCTTTAGAATTATTTACTTAAAGAATATACCCAAATGGATCTGAAGACTAGCTTGTCTAGAATCATATGACCGCCACTTGTCACCACTTATCTTTGTACAATCATAATCGCTTTAAAATATACTAGCATAAACTTTACGAATCGATTAGCTTTCAAGAGACGTCAACTAAATTACTTTATGATAGTCTTCATAGTCCTGCTTTTGAATTGAAGTTGTTTATTCTTAAACCACAGTTCCCACAAGGCTATAAGCAAACTATAAGCCAACAAAAAATCCCCAAGGTGCATCGACTTATGCTTATCTTCTGCATTTTACGTATGTGGCTGGTGGATTTCCAGCATCATCTACATGAATCATTGGCGTTAATTAATGGATTGAAGCTAGGCAACTAGTAACCAGAGAATAAAATATGATCGACATTAGTTAACACTGAGACATGACATATAGAGTTCTATAATTTTGTGCTATCCAACCATGTTTTGGCTATAGTACGGAGCAGAATTTAAAATTTAGAGTGAACATGTTGGCATACAAGGACTATGGATATCTCTTTCTTTGCGAGCTCTTTACAAGTTTCATGCAATCCTAAGAGGACTCTTGAGCATTAGAGAGGAGATATTATTGCCGTGGAGGATTAAGCATTATACCTATGGAGACAATCCTATCGGGTTAAGCAACGTTGAGGATTATTGTACTTGTATTTATCTATTACTGCGTGTAATTAAGTACACCACCTCTAGTCAACCATACACTGTTGTAAACCTTTTAAACCTTTTTTTTAAACGGTACTTGAACAAACTCATTCAGGGTGTTTCAGCAATTCGACTCGGTTCTCTACTTCTCTGCCGGTGGTCTTAGTTAATTAGTGCTTTCTGCAGCGAACAAGGTGCTGACAGGAAGGTCCGTAGTTTACTAATAAACATCAATTTGAACTTCAAAAAAAAAAAAAACAGAACAATTTAAATTTCAGTACTGTACCTACCTATTTTTTGAAAGAAAAATAATCAAGATTAAAAAGTGTAAAAATTTTATACAGTTAAATTAGAGAGCAAAACCAACTTTTGAAGGGTTTTCGCTAGCCTAACTAATTTTTGATGAGATTTTGCCTTACCTTCCATAGTTCCATTCCAACAATTCAAGTTACAAAATTATGAAGAAACTGTAACCGAGTTATTTCGCTACATATCAACTCAATTACGATACTAGTCCGACAACTCACTGCCTTTTAAGACGATTCGAGGCGAGCCCGTTTCTTTTCCAATTACTAGCTCTACTCGCAATGATGTACAATGGCTTTTAGTATTTTACTGATGAATTTGGCTTCTTTCATGTTTCGTCTCATTCTAGAGTTCGATTGAATCCAAATCATACTACCCAAATTGAAGACCTCTGTTTCTTTTTGGATTTCTGCCAATTTAGAATATAGTTCCAAATCATGCTACCCAAATTGACCACTTACTTACATTTACATTCTAATATAGGTCTTCATAACTTTTATGAGCAATAGGAAAGGTGACTAAAAAACACAATCAAAACCTCCTATCCTAAGAAAGAACTCGATAGTGACTCATAAACCATAGAAATAACTGCCCAACAAATGATCAAAAAAACACCCCTCACTATAATAATAACACATCTACGTGGAGTGGTATCCCATGAGATCCTCTCCTCAGCTGCCCCTTAAAGTACACTACTTCAACTTCAAGCGTCCCCGGCAAGTAAAATTCCTCAAATCATTTTTCAAAAAAAAAAAACATTTAATTGGATAAATAAACCTTTTTTTTTAAATCTCCCACTTTCCTCACCTTTTTGTCTCTTTATTATTATACATATAAATATAAAAAACATCACATTCCCCTGTCTTGCAAACTTGAGTTTCCTCCCTTGTCAAGTCTCCAGAATCATCAAAGGTTCAATCTTTATTCCTCTCTCTCACTAAATTATCTACATTTTCTTTACTTTTCCAAAATATCAACCCAAAAGAGTAAAATACTAAACACCCAGAATTTGTTTTAACAAATAAATAACTACCCTTTCAAGTTTCAATGTTTACTGAGATACTGACTTGTTCTGTTTTTTAAATTTGCAGGCTCTGACTTCTTCCAATCTTTGGTAGTTTCTCAGAACCTTTGATTCTTCTTCCCTGCACTCCTCTCTCTCTCCTCTTCTCCCACGTATATATAATACATAATATATAATCTTCACGTAACACATTACTTGTCATTAAACAATCATTACATTTTCAAAGGTAATTGAATATCTCTGTTTTTCCTTTCTTTTTGTTTCTTTCTTTCAAATTTCTTTCTTTTTCCTTGATATTAACCCTTTTTTGTTTTATCTTTTCTGGGTGGATACAGTTACATGGTTTTGTAGCGGTTTTTGGATATTTGATCATCAAAAAATGTTGGGTGAATTTATCAGCAGGGGACTTGTGTAAGTCATTCAATCATCTTCTTTTTATTTACTGTTTTCTTTCTAAGTATCATCTTTGTTTGTTGTTTTTAATTGTTTTGTTATGTTTGCAGGATGATTCTGGGTTACGCATACCCAGCATTTGAATGCTTCAAGGCAGTTGAAAAGAACAGAGTTCACATAGAAGAACTTCGATTTTGGTGCCAATATTGGTAAGTTAATTAATCTTTTTTTTCCCTTGGGGTGCATGCAGCATGTTTTTTCATGTTACTTTTCATAGTTGATGATCACTTTGATTATGATTGGCAAATTAAGGGTGTTACCATGATGGATAAGTGGTAGTTAATTGCATGATTATGAAATTTGTGAGAGGAATTTAATCCACTTTAAACTTTTTACAATTAATACGTATCATGATTAAAAGTTGACTTCATAATGATGGGTTTTATCTTCATGCCTCTCACACTCGCCATTATTATTTTCAATGAATTGCAATTGAAGTTGACATTTTCACATCCTTATTTTGCGTAACAATCAAGATATTCAATCGTTGTGTGGGTTATTTTCATTTTATTAATTTTTTACACAGGAGTTGCATATCCCCTCTTAAGAATCGGACTTCTAGTAACCACCCATATTTTAGTTCTTTGTTTCACTATGAAAAACTTGTATTGTACCCTTGTGTGTATCTTGCATCGTACACTGTTTTTGGTTTTGTTTCGTCATTTTAGACTTAATTTTTACAAAAAATGTTGTCCGACGCTAGGTATAATTGGGTGTATGATTGAATTTGCCACTATCGCCGCCAAGAAGCCGAACCTAATGAATGATTAACAAGAAATTAGTACAGGCAAATTCAATGAATGAAATATGGGAATCATAAACATTCTTCTAAAAGAATATTAAGGAGATTAGGATAAAATTATGCTTAAAATTTGCTGGATGATAGGAAGGATTAGGAGGAACGTGGGATAATTGGGCATGTGACGACGAGGTTTAGGTTGGCTGGAAGTTAGTTGAGGTGGTCAACCGCTTTGTTACCAACTGCTTTGAAGTGAATTACCTATACGGTGTCAAACTCTGGGGCATTACAATATTTGTATGTTCCATACCTTTTGGCCTCTATAATTCGCACTTTAAGCATGAAAATAATAATGGACGCATAAATTTAGTGGTAGACCATGGGAAGCATGTGAATCATTTTACCATTTGCAGGAAGCAATGGCTTGGCAAAGATAAACGTGAACGTCTAAGTTTCCCTTCTGAGGCTTCTGTTGGAAGTAACAACTGGAGTTAAAATAAAAGTTTTTGGCCAAAAATAATTGTGTAACTTGTACAACTTTGCCAAGTTTCAGTTACATTTTTATTTGGTTACCAACACACCTAGGATATGATATGAAATTTGGTTCTTTTTAAACCACTATTTGGTACTGTGAACTTATATCTGATCCAAAGATAGAAAAGATGGTGCTCCAGTTACATTGTCAAATATGGTAGACTGTCATCTTTACCAGTTAGGTGATGCCTGGATTGCCCGAGGGGTATTAGTTTGAGAAATGCTTTCGCCTTTCGGTATACATAGATGTTCATCTGCCACGAGCTCTAGGCTGAGGGCTAATCACAGTCTATTCTGCTTCATTTTTCAGACTCGTGATTATCAGATTTTGTAGACATGTAGGTATATAGAGAACTTTAGCTCATCTTCTGGCTCTTTAGTCTCAATTTTGGCCTTGCTTTCTGCAGGATAATTGTTGCAGTGCTTTCAGTTGTCGAGAGATTTGGGGATTTTTTCATTTCATGGTAAGTAGGACAACGACATTCAATTCAGATACATATCAGTAAATCATTATCCGAAGTTTCAATGTTGACTGATATAATTGTTCTGATCCTCTTAACAGGGTGCCATTGTATGGAGAGTTGAAGCTAGCTTTCATAATCTACCTTTGGTATCCTAAAACTAGGGTAACTATCTGTTCTGTCACTGTTTTCTTAATTCTTTTGATCTGTTATCTGTAGAGTTGCATTTTGTATGTGGGTGTGTCAGAAGTACATGTATCCATTTGTAGTTGCTAAATGTTAGCAACCAATAGTGTGTTTTTTGGTGAACTTGTATGTATCCATGCGTCTGTGTAATTGCTAAGAGGTGAACTTCTATGGTATCTGTGTAATTGTTTCAATCGGACCTCTATGGTATCATCAATCATCAGTAGATGAGTTTGATCAGAAACCTGTTTTCTGGTGCAGGGAACTTCCTATGTGTATGATACCTTGCTAAGGCCATTTGTGGCGAGGCACGAGACAGATATAGACCAGAATCTGAAGGAGCTGAGATTCAGAGCTTGGGACCTGGCTATTTACTACTGGCAGAACTGCACGGAGCTGGGATCATCAGCAGTGTTCAATTTGTTTGAGTACATAGCAAACCAGTCTACCAGACTTAAGGGAGGCAGCGCTGAGGTATGTTCTTGTTGAAACTTGGTCATTCTTTTTAGATTGGACCAAATTTGTTGAAGGAAACTTCTTTTCGCTGAACAATTTATCTCACCTGGCTTCAGCATTACGTCTTAGTTCCAGAAACATTATAAACGAATCCAAATCGACTTTGAACTCAGGATTATACTTCATGGAAAAACAATTTCTTGCATTACGGAAAGCTTTACTTTGCTTCCAAAAACCAATTAATTAGATTGCTTTGAGACAGAGGGTGAACTTCAGATTGTTTTACTGCCAAGGCTAGTAGTAGTGTACATGATGATGACCTGGTAGGTTGAAATCGAATTTGATTTTAGAAAGTGTCACTTTTTTCAAGTCATCATTAACGTCATAGGATCTTGAGTTAGCTACAAGCTAGACAAAGTTACTGGTGTTTTACATCTACCCAGGACATGTCAAATTTTAGGAACACTCTGCCAATTTAAAGAGCAAGCAATCCAACAACATAGCTAAAAGTTGTGGTCCACTATCTATGACCTATGCTAGAAAATGAACATACTCCAACATAACCAAGGTCCTTTGGAACCCACATGAACCTAGAAGGACTTAGCAGAGCCAAGTAGGACACACTAAAATAGTGTCTAGCAATTAGCAAGGGAGCGACGATTTTTGATGCCTTGAGACAGCAGCAAGCCAGCAATCATGATGGCATTCTCACACAAAGTGCCAGCAATCATGATGGCATTCTCACACAAAGTGTAACAATACCAAAGGAATACAGTCACCATAACTTATAAATACTCAATTGGTCATACATGATACTTCTCCGAGTTTTAGTAGACTGATACTCAATGTTGCATGAATATGGCTATGCAGCGGGATGGCAAAAAGAAGAACAAAAAAGGCGGCTCGCCACCACCTCCATTATCGCTGCTACGGAGACCTGAAGCCGATCCAGCGTCGCCTCGGAATGCCAACCGACGGTGGCCTCCACCAGCTCAACCGGCCCCTTCAGCACCCCCAATGCCAGCCGCATTTCCTTCATTGTTCAAGGCCATGACCCAACACACAAAGGCAGATGTGGTTCAAATGGAGCCTGAGGAGGCCCAAACTGAGTATGTACATGTTGAAGAAGGATCAGAGCATGAAACTAGCCCAACTAAGGAAAGGAGCATGTTCAGCCCATCAAGATTAAAGCTTAGACGTAGCAAGCCCGTATAGTAAATAAAATCGACCTCATTAACCAAAGACCAAACATCATATCTGTACAGAGCTCAATTCATGATTCTAAAGTGAAAAAGCGACAGAGGAAAGGGAGAAAGTAGCACAAAATTCTTTTCTAGTATTTCTTTTCTGGCTTTTGTTAGTAGAAAAAGAATTGAACTTTTTGACAAGTGGGATCTGAGTGTAATGTAAATATCGTTAATATCCACAATTTACTCAATGTAGCAAGTCTAGCAACGTTATGCACTTTCCCCTCATCCGTTTTTGTCCAAAACATGTGTGTAAATGTGTAACAAACTAAAATGTAGCACCAATTTTGCCCAAAATGAAATCCATTTCTATACAAAAATCAATCTTTGATAAAGAAAAGGGAGATACAATGATAAAAAGTACACTTCTTTTCTATCTAGTACTATAAATCGATTTCAAATATAGTCGGAGCGAAGCTTTGACAATCAGGACGGACAATAAAAAAAATATCTCATTTTCTTTGGAAAAATAGCTCCATAATTGTAACACCATTCGCCAAGAGGTCTGTCACCGAATATCCACTTCAACATCTGTGAGTGACTAACCAAATAATAATGGTCTTCAATTATACTCTCTTGGTCGGTTGGTCCCAAAACATTATTCCACTTTAACCCATTCACGGGAAAGTAGGAAACAAATTAAAGTGGATATGATAATATACTGCTGATAAAAGCACAGTTGGTAAAAAGAAAAAGTGAAAAAGTCAACCAAACTATCTACAGAGGATGAGCCAGAGAAAATCCACCAACCAATCAAAGCCACGTGTCAAGGCGTCAACGAACCTCCTCTTAAAGTCAGCGATCACGGGCCTGAGATTCTCCCCAGAAAAGCACCAGCACAAGCACCAGCATGGCAACCTTCTAGAAGACGAGTTGGGTGATGATGACAGAGAGTTGACTGCAGGCTGTAAGTAAGCCCAAGCAGCTTGCTTGACCAACCTGTTCTTGATGGAGATCTCGTACCCTGAGTTACACAAAGGGGAGGAAAGAGAGAGGAGTCCAGCTGATGGGCTTGATAAAGGTGGGGAGAGAATGGAGGAGGTTGTCGTGGTAGCAGTGGAAGATGAGCAAGGTAGGAGGTCATGCAGGGAAGTGTACGAGTTGTGGTTTTTTGCTGTGAAGGGTGTTTTGTGGGGGTTGAGTGTTGCTGAAGTTAGGTCAAGGGTTATGTCTAGGGCTTCTGGTGATGATGAGTTGTGGTGATGGTTAAAGTGGCAGCCGTTGTTTGTAGGGAGGATTATTGTTGTTGTTGATATGCTGTTTCTTCTCTTTAGAGTGTTTTTGGGTTTGGTTTCCATTGAAATAATGAGAATGATTGGTTGAGAAAAAAGCTAAGCTTTGAGAGTAGAAAAAATGTTAGGAGAAATATGAAGGAAGGAGGGGTATGGTATGGTGAAGGTGGGAAGAGCTAGCAATAATTGAAGGGACGTATGTTGTCACTTCACTTGTCGCTATCTTTTGTGTACATGAAATTTTAACCTGGCCTGTATGTAACATGGTGGATTGATGTTGTTATTCCACGTTGTATGCTTACTTCACTCACTATCAAGTATCAAGTTACTCGTACACTTCTACCAGATGGTATGCTAATGCTATAATAATATAATTAGTGGGTTAAAGTCAAGTGAATTGTGCTTTAATCCTAGGTTAGTCTACCTACAATTCTACAAGTGTTCAATCTGAACTGGTTTGGCTATTTCAATCCAATCACCTCCACTTTCAGGATTTCAGCTATTATTTCATATGTATAGTTTGATTCGATCAAGTCAAATGAATGAAGCTTGATTATTGTTTTGTAGTTGAAGTTAAATTAGAACTCCCCCCTCACCAAGACAAAATTAGATCCGTCCACTCAGATCCTGTCCAAATTTATTATCTTATTATATTCAACTTGCCCAAGTATTAAAAAAAAAACAGTAAAGTTTTGACTAGAAATCTGAGAAAAAGTGATATTGGGATTATAATGAAAATTACTTTCACTAAAGTGCTTTATTTTCAAATTTGTTTTTTGATATCCTTTCAATTTTGTATGTTGACAAAAATACTGGTTAATGTTGTGCACAGTGAAAATCCATCGAAATGGGTGCTGTATTAACTATGTGACATTGGAGAGTATTCAGGTTGGTTTAAAAGAAAGTGTGAAGATTAACTTGAGATGATTGATGTACAACTACCTCTTATTGCCGAAAAAAGCACACAATTGCTTTCAATTAGATCGAAGCCTTCGAAGGAGGACGCAAACACTGATCACATTTTACAATATTACGACATACTAACGAATCCGTTTTGAGCTAAAAATATAATTAATGCATGAGGCAGAAAAGGTTGTGATGGGTTATTGACTTATTGTCGCATACTTGCATGATTGATAATGGATTTGGGCAAATTATATAGGCTGTATTTGTTTTTGGCCAATTAACAAATCAAAACTATATTTGTCTGACATATTCGGTATAGTATTCCTAGTTGTCTACTCCGTATAGAAATTTGCTAGCGTCGACACCTAATCAAGGAGTAAATGAGGCCTGGCAATCTTTTTTGTCATCCACAATAATCCGTATTTCATGTAATGATGAACAGAATCAAAACGATTGTCGTGCAACTGTTCTCAGGAATTAACAATTGATCACAAATACTCTTATATAATGTGGCGCGCCAGGTAATTAGTATGATGCGGAAAAGCAAATCCGAACTTTTAATTTGTTTGGAGCAAAGCGGAAGGAGAGGTGATCAGAAGCTCCCCTAGGCTCCTGTAGAGATTCTAGCTCATCAAGAAAGTTCAAATTTACGCAAAGTTTTCCATGGTCAAACAACAACATGTCATAGTTAAATACTGTTAAAGATTTTCCAGAAGATTTGACGCAACTGCTTACGGATAATCATTTGTGTTTGTATTCGTTCATACGGTACGGTAACATTGTCATAATCATATATAAGTATATAACACATACATAAGTGTTGTATGTTCTTCAATTTGATATTCACACATAGTATGAACTTGATGTAATTATGTTGAGTTTAACATCAACTATGTTGTATTTGATATTCTAATTTCTAGGAAATTTTTTTCTAAAATTTGATATTGATATGTTAAAGCTAGTACTACTACTTCAACTTGACATTACCACATGTCCACATCCTAATTTGATATTATTATAAATAAAAACTTGATAGTTATCATGTTAGACTTATTACTCCCAGTTAAAGTCTTGTAATTTCCAGTTTTTTTTCACAAATCAAGTGTAAAACTTAACGCCTCCCTTTCATTTTCATCTTTGCTAGGTCGATAATGATCCGACGTGGAGTGAATGGAAAGGTTCATTGCTAATGAGCTGGAAATCAACCCCTATATCTACTTGTTACGGATATTCGGATCATTTTCTTGTCGTGGCATTGATATTTCGTATCAGTGACAAAATTTATAGTACTCCGTAAGTCCGTAATAACTAATAAGCAAGGAATAGAAATTAGCTTTTGATTGTGCTTTGTGCCTTTCGGTCGATTATAGTGCTTACAAGTAACATCCTTAATTTATGGACCTCGATGATGGCCGGAAAGTTTGAGTTGCTACTCCCGTCGTTTCTGAAAGTTCTTTCACTTTGGAGAACTGTACACATTTTAATAAGGTAAAATTGCTGGGAATAATTCGAAGTTGGGGCCATTATCTCAAAATAATCCCAAGTTGACATATTTCTCAGAATAATCTCAACTTGTCCGACATTTCACTCGAGCAGACTAATGATGCCCGAAAAGATGTTTTCAGGTGAAAGCTTACATATGTGGCTAAAGACCATGCACTTAATGCTAACTTTGCTCGTGATTAAATTAAATGAGAGCACATGAAGCCTTCGAAACTCCCAACTCACATTATTCATCATTCATTTCCTTCTCCCTTTTAACTTAATCTACTGTCACTTCATCATTAGGCATATGTTCTTTAGCCACATATGCAAGTTTTCACCTGAAAACATTTTTTCGAGCATCATTAGTCTGCTCGAGTGAAATGTCGAACAAGTTGGGATTATTCTGAGAAATATGTCAACTTGGGATTATTTTGAGATAATGGCCCCAACTTGGGATTATTCCCAGCAATTTTGCCTTTTAATAAAGTTGAAAAAAGACTAATTTACCCTTAACAAGTAGGTGAGTGAGAATAGGGGTAGAATAGTTATAGTAATTTGGCTGAAATACAAGGGGTAAATAAGTCATTTAGCCAAAAAAAATTAGAAAAGTGGAAGAATTTTCTGAAACAAACAAAAACAGAAAAGTGGAAGAACTTAGAGAAACAGAGGGAGTACATGCTATTAGGATTCTTTTTTTCATTTATTGAATTAAATTTGGAACATTTGAATCGAACTAGCATTTGAAAAATTCATCTAATTCACTCCATCACTAGACGAAGTGAATTCATTTCGAATTGAACTAACTGTCAAATTTGATTACCGAATCGAGACGGGTCAATTCAAATTATTGGCCAAACTCTCTACTTCAATGCACCCGTTGTCTCAACTTCAAATATAATGAAACATGAAATAACAACATTTCGTGTTCAATTTATGGGGTTTTCTTTAGCCTTTTTTTGATAAGTCAGTCATGATTTTTATTCCACAGCAGAAAAAAACCAGAAATACAGGAACCTACAGAAGACCTGCAAAAGTCGAGAGCATACAGAGGAAGAGAAAACGAAGAGCTAGCAGCCTAGCACATACAACACCTCCAACAATGAACCAGGTCAATTTCATTCATCATTATCATGTACTACAGCATCAATTCATCAAGCCATGTATTACAAACGATTACTGGAAAAAAGAAAAAACATTAGTTGACCAATTGATTACGGCATGTCTGCTTAAAGGACAACCTCCAGAAATTGAAAGAGACGTCTCTTTTCTGGCATGAAAATAATGCCCATTATAGAACGACGTTATGATTGAGAAGCAAGTTTTGAGCTTTAGTATCCTATTACAATCATTTCGAGTCTCATAATCGCTATTTGTCTTTAAGAATTGTACCAACCCCAAAATTAAAAGCCGTCCTACTTGCATAACCACATCTAATCGAATCAAAGGATTCGATAAGATAAACAATTTTACAAGAATGGGTGTAGTCTTATTTTGGGTTTATCTAGAATAAGAAGCTTACGGCAGGACATAGTGACATAGAAGTATGGCAGATTCAACTGGCTCGATAAACAACAATTCAGCAAATGATCTTACAAGTTGAACTGAAGCTCCTGAAACTGATGTTGCATTCACTACCAACTGACAGTTCTAACTGGTGATAATTTGATTACATGGCCCAAATGCAATCATCAACAGCGTTAGTCAATAATTCGCTTCACGAGCTGGATAGTGTCCACGCAGTTACAATCAAATAGTCACCTACTAGTAATAAACTTTGAACAGATGCGCCATAAAAAAAAAACTTTGAACGGATGCGATTCCATGCGAATATGTTATTTTGAGTGCCAAGTCACCATGTTCTTACTGACTGATGTTTTATGAACTGATTGAACTGGCACAAATGTGATACAGCAGCAACACCATAAGCTCTAAAATCACAATTTTAATCCACATACACTGAGGACACTGCCCATGGAAGTTTGAAGAAGCCAGCTAAAGGATGACCCCACAAGCTAGGAGTCCCAAACTTATGCACTCAACAGGGCCGAGGGGGTTAGACAGGATGAAATTGCCGCTCCAGAGCAAGTATGCAGCAGTGAAATGATAATTGTAGACATAATTCTTCTCAGCCAAGAATTTAGAACAAGTACCTTATAACACTCATCAGATATCTCAACGATCCACATAATGTAAACAACCCAAGATAAGTCCCATTAAGATTAGTCACATTCCTACCACTGCTGTTTAATCCAGACTCAGACACATGCAGAACACAGAAAGATACAAGGCTACCGTTACTTCATTTGCGTTCACAGTCCGACAAGTTCCGCAGCCCATTTCTTAGCTGACAGCCCCTGTCACGGCTAGCATTCTGGTATAGTTTAGATAACCAAAATTCCAATGACATCATTGAAAGAAGCTAACAAAGCAGACTTAATTTCACCATTGGTACATTCACGGTTGGGGGCCTGGGAAGAACAGAAGTATACATTACTTTCAACTCTAGTGCAATAAGACTAGCCGAGGATATTTCCAGGCAGGTTTCAGCCAGCATAAAGAAGGTTTCACGTACACCTTTAATAATGCTTTCCAAAAAATCAAGCTTTGCATAAGATGAAACTGAGGACATCAGGTAGTGTTCAACTAGATGGAAACTCCCAGCCTACTCTATAAATCTCGAATGACTCGTTCTACGAGTTTGTCAAGTTCTTTGAATGATGCTTCACTCCAGGTCTATTTGCCTTTGATAAAAAGGGATTGCCAACAAAAGCGTACAGCTTGGCATATATAGCCTCAATCCTGATATAGTGAAACTTATGCTTTCCAGTAGTGTCAAACTAGCCTGGTATACAGGTAAAATTACGGCATAAATATCAAAGCATTCCTAAAGAAGCTGAGCCTAGCTACGTGTGCATAGCCATCCTACTGTTAGTTACTATCAGTACCAACATAATTTGTAAAATTATCCCAAACCATCACAAACCTCCTAGTCAAGCCTTTGCAGCCTTAATTGTTCCTGAAACTAAAAGAAAGATAAGAGAGACAACAGACACGGATACTAACAGAAACACTGTTAGTGGAAACTGAACAGATTGGAGCGAAGAACAACCTCAAAGACTAGAGTGCTCTGCTTTATCTATTTCAAGAGACTGGGGAATCCGTATAAAATACATGGATCCAAAGACCATCTTGATCTTGACTTAGTACATCCACTACTCTCAACAAATTAGATGATTTTGACAGACAAATAGAAACCAAGTTCCTCCTGTACGTACTACGTACAGAACACAAAAGGCTACAGATTCCACATCCCAACCCCCTCCATTTAAAATCTCAATCATCCAACCAAATCCAGCTGGGGCAAAGGGGGGTGGGGGGGGTCAACCTACAACAACCTCGAGGATCCATACCACTATGGCATACATCCAGAGCTGTGTGCATTATAGTTTTTGTACGTGGAAAGTCAAATATCCTGAGTTGCTTAATTTCCACAAAGCAATGTTCACAGAATGACTCAGGCATTTCTCCGATTGGCCAAATTGCCTGAAAATAACACCACAATATTCCCTCAAAATGGACTCTCTGAGCAAGTTCAGCAGAAACACCGCATAAGAAAAATTCATTCACCCACGACATATACTACTCCCTCACTTTCCTACGTACCCTCAAACAGATAACTTTTCTGCTGCGATACTAGATAACTAGAACTCCAATGATCACTTACAACACCCTCATTTCAATAGTTCTTCAACCTTTTCATACAGATAGTCAAACATGGGAATGGGACGGTGAGGGCACAATCCTAGCATCAAATTACAATTTTTATAACAACCCAACTCATATCACTAGACCTCGAAAGTAACAACCTACAGTACTATGACATAGGCAATACAAACCCTACCAAACTCTTATTATCCTTGAAAGGGAAATCAAAGACCTCGAAGTACCACACTACCACCACTATTGTACACTTACATAAGCACAAGCTCATCAATCACACTATAACCATATCATCGAAACATAGGAAAAGGCAAAGCCGTAAATCAGGACATGAACCTAGAAAAGGACATAATCAACTAGAAACATTTCAATATATATACAAAATCACAATGTACGTACCAAGGTATCATCACCAATACATATAACAAAATTCAAAACCAATGATCATTCCTTACAATGTAGTATCAACATCGAAATCATTCGCATCAGCGTTCCACAACGGGGAGGAACTACGAGGCATAGAACTATCACAACAACCTAACAACCTCTCCCTAAACTGTTCATCCCTCAAAATAAACATAATATCCAGAGGAAAACAAACACCATGCTCAACACAACTCTGATGCCTAGGCTTAATCCTTTTCTCTAAACTAAACGAAAAGTACTGCGGATACTCCTTCAACTCTTTCAACTCCCTTCCCATCTCCACAACAAAGTAATTAAACTTGGGCTCGTAATTCTCCTTCACACTGTAACAAAACAGCTGAGGAAACCTCTTGAACATCGAAACCGCCTCCCTGTACGAAAACCCAATCTTCTCAAAGTACTGAATTCTGGGTACAAACTTCTCCTCCACAGAACAAGATAGCAAGTTAGTATTCCTTGTGACATCATCAATCCCTATGCTTTTCAGAAAGTACAATGTGGGTCTTAGCCGCGTGGCTACATCAGATACGAGTAACCTAGGCCGGCTTCTGAGTACGCGGCGTAAGGAACTGAACGGTACCTTGGCTTCTCTGAGGAGGAAGGCGAAAACCGGGGCGATATCGGTCTTGTGTTTGAGCCTCAGTATCTCAGGGCACATGGAGATTATCCTCTGTATGTCTTGGTGGGATAAGCTGAATGATGTGAGGTATTCTATTGTGTGTTTTGTGTCAACCAGTGAAGCTGTGGCGACCGCGGTCGGGGGTAGGTTTAGTGATTCTAGGCCTAAGGAGTCTAAGTATAGTGCCTTTGTTTTGAAGTCTGGTAGTATTAGAGGGTTTGATGAAATGACAGGTTTGGGGCTGGGTGGTGATGGGGTTTTCTTTGGGGTTTCGTTTAGGGTAGGGGGGGTTGTGGTGGAGGGTATAATTGGGATTTTGTCTTTGTCTTTGTTTTTGGTGGTAGTTATGGCAGTTGGGGATTTGGAGGAGGATAAGGTGAGGAATTTGGGAGGAGGGTAGTTTGGGGATTTGGAAGGGAAGTTTGAGAGTAAAGGGTTGGGGTTGGTTCTAATGGTGGTACTGGTTGGTGTTGAGAAGTTTAGTGGTTCTTGCATTTTTGTTGGGTGGCCAGAGTTTTACATACATGGCCAATTGTTTTGGGTGTAAGGGAGAAATGAATGTGGTTGTTTGGTGGTGGTAGTGTATTGACAGTGAGGATAAGGATATGTGTAAAGATATCAGGAAATCTGATGGTGTTTAAATTGGGAACAGATCAAATTGCCCACTTATAAGGTCTATGGGCATTTGTTTGTTTGTGATGAGTAGGAGTGTGGTCGTCTTGGACTACTTGAGTTGTGTGACTTGTGTCTCATGGGCCGCCCACATACGATTCACAAACACATGAAGTATTCTTTGAACCTTCTGTGGATTCTTTTTTTTCTTTTTAAGAACAATATTAACTTGTTAGTAAAATGAGCAGAGATCAATCCGGAAAATATGTCATTAACTTTTAGGACAATTATGCTTGCAACTAGGGGTGTAAATGAACCGAGCCGGCTCGGTGAGCCCTCGGGCTCAACTCGGTCAAAGATCGGCTCGAGCTCGGTCAACAGCGAGCTCGAGCTGAGCCTGAGCCGGCTCGCCTGTCAAACGAGCCAAGCTCGAGCCGAGGGTAGTGTGACTCGGCTCGACTCGTTTGGCTCGTTCTGTTATTTTCATTATCTTTTATGTATTTTATAAATATTTATAATTGATAAATAAGTGATGTGAGTCAAATTTAAGTTAATATTTATGTATTAAGAAATACAATTTTAGTAATATAATATCTAGTACATTTTATAAATTTATATTAAAATATTTTTCTAAAAAAAGTGGGAATGTCTTAATTAAGGCTGGCTCGAGCCCGGCTCGAGCTTAAAACGAGCCGAGCCCGAGCCTCATGTTTTCCGGCTCGTCGAGCTTCGAGCCGAGCCCGAGCCCTAGGCGGCTCGAGCTTGACTTGGCTCGTTTACACCCCTACTTGCAACCTTACTCACACTCTACTCTAATGGCGTGTAATAACTCATAGCCAACATTGGAAGTTCACCCCGTGTAACACCTCGTAAATTCTAGCTTTAGAGCTTTGCTCGTAACTCATTTCATTCTTAATTAGTGCCTATACAAGCTTGTGAAAGTAGGAAAGTTCACTTCGCGCTCAATTCTTCGATTCAGATTCGTCGAAAAAATTCTCGTTCGACGGTTTTCATTCTTGGGAAGCGACTACACTAAGCAAGCACATCACCCAAATTTCCAAAATACCCTTATAAAATCAGAAAATACCTTTTTCTCGCTCAGAGGTAAGCCCGTTCAGCATCTTGCGGCGTGTCACGCTTAACGACACATGTTCAGCTAGCTTTGCCACACCTAGAGCATAACTTTACACTAACCTTTTTCCTATTGGTTGAAAAGGTGGCTAGCACCTCTTTGTCTCCTTAAAGGTGTAAGCAAGTAGGTGACATTCAGAAACATAAAACCCCTATGTCTAGCCCGTATTTCCCTTTCTCTCTCAAATTTAACACTCCATAACTTCTCCAAAAGAGCTCCAACACTTTCGAAAACAAGGTATGGCCTATATATAGCATGTAAGCTACCTTTTTGGGTGCTAGAAGTGGGAAATTCAATCCATAAGCTTTCCTTTTCTTGTGTTCAAACTCAAATACGAAAAATAGATTTGTTTTGAGTTCTCTGTTAGAGCTAATTTATTTCGAGCAAAACCCCTCTTGTTTTATATCCATTATGATGTATTCTATATATTTGATGTGTTTAGGGGCTGAGGAGAGTATAGAAGGGATGTAGAGTTCATAAAGCTAAAATCGGTTCTACTTGCTTTTGAGGTAATACTATATTTACCTTATTTAAAACTATTTATTATTTATTATTAGGCTGTTTTAAAATGTTTATAGATTGATTTTGAATATGATATAGTTGGGTTATATTAATTTAATAATAGAAACGTGTTTGGGCATGAATTGATGTTGTTTGATATGAAAACAGTTGTTTTGCCAAAATAGATTTTGTTATGCATATTCTGATCTTGTAAAGTATTTGGATCATGGGACCGGCAAGATAACTTACTATTTAATGGAAAAATACCATTTTAGGTACCTGACTTATACCATAATACCAAATTGGGGTCCAACTTATTCGATATGTTAAAATGGGTACCTGACTTATTAATGTTGTACTACAATGGGACCTCAAATGTTTTCTATCACAGAAACTGTCAAATTTAGGACTATTTTGGACAATTTACTTATTCCTTATCCAAAGCAATAAAATTTTCCGGCATTACTGAGAATTAAAACAGGTCAATCTATTAAAATAAGCGAAATGAGGGTTAAAATTTCCCCTTCATTTCACTTATTTTAATAGATATACATGTTTTATTTCTTGGTAATGCGGGGAAATTTTAATGCTTTGGATAAGTAAACATAAGTAATAAGTGAATTGCTCAAAATATCCCCGATTTTGACAGTTTCTGTGGCAGAAAACATCTGAGGTCCCATTTTGGTACAACATTAATAAGTCAGGTACCCATTTTAACATATCGAATAAGTTGGACCCCAATTTGGTATTATTGTATAGGTCAGGTACCTAAAATGGTATTTTTCCCTATTTAATCTATGGTATTAGCTATAATCAGATGGGTGTTGACTGTTTGTAGTTCTATAACAAGATATACTATAATGGATTTGGAGATTTTAGTGACTTTTTAGGTGTTTAAGTGAATGGACATATTTGGGCAGGTTGTGGTTTGAAGTTATTTAACTTCATAGTTTTCATAGACACCTTTGAGTACTTTGAGTTTGGCATGAGGGTTAAGCAGCCGTAAAGTAATTAGGAGGTAGAGAACATGTTACCGCTAAAGTATCTTCAGTTACCAACGGTAAAGTATCTCTGTTTGCCATGTTTTCCTTAGAGTTAATTGGTAAAATATCTCAAATCTCTAAGAGTTTGTGCACACTATTTATAATGGCCAAGAGGGAAGAGTTCCCCGTTAGATTGCGTTGTTTAGTAACACCGCCATGTTCACTTGCCTCATTGCTTAATTGTTATTAATCATGTGTTTTTTAAAGTTATTGATTGATTTCCAAAGGAAAAGAAGTTGAAAACTAGAATGATATGAGTTATCTTATATTGCTTTCAACGGGGTAAAGTAGTATTATCAGCTTGTATGCTGAATTTTCTTTGTTATTTTTCCTTTCTCAAATGTTTTCAGGTTCATACACGACAAACTCCAAGGTGGACGTCTTTAGTTGTGCATAGAAGTCCTTTGTTATGGATGCAAATAGAAGTCTTGTTGTTTTATATATTGATACTATCTCTAAGGTTTGTTGTATAAACTCAAGTAAGTTGGTATTAAGATGACTAAAGTTGTGTTGTACTCCCTCTGTTTTTTTTATCCTTCCCCTTTGAAAATAGCACAAAAATTAAGAAACAGGTAAAAATACTATTCTGCCCTTCATGTTTTAATCAATTTACTCTCCAACACCAATCTCTCTGACCCCTTTCCTTTAGTTTATTAAACTGCCTCACTCTTATTTCTCCTCACCCATGTCGAGTCCCACCCACTCAACTCCCCATCCATCTCTCCTCCTCGCCTCTCCCACACAACCACCACCACCACCATATATGTTCACCTGAACTACAAATTGAGCACGTTTTTTTGCCAACCCCCATTTTCATTACCGAGTATACCCACCAATTAACAAATTTTCCAGTTAATTTTCTGTTTCGTACTAGCCAAAATTAGGATGTTGTTGAGCTCTTTTGAGTTGCCCATTTAGCCAACATATCCATTCAACTGCAGATGAATTGTCAAATGGACTAAGAATATAATTTGCAAGCACATGCTCATGGAAGCTTTTGGTATCATACACATGTTGTCGACAACTATTTATAATGGCATCTGAATACCAG
>ONZK01002546.1:12059-31030 GCA_900322385.1 Pharnaceum exiguum | reverse complement strand
GGGGGATGTGAGTTGAAGAGAGAGAGAGAGAGAGAGAGAGAGAGAGAGAGAGAGAGTGGAGACTCAAGATTTGGGGTGTGACTGTGAGGGACTGTCGGAAATTAGTGAGGGTTTCTGTGGATGTTGTTAATGTCCATTTTGGACTGAGGAGAGACAACGGAGTGGGAGTGAGATTGAAAGTGGAGTGGATAAATGTCGACATTTTCACTTTTACACGGTGGATGATTGATGAAGGGGAAGGGGAAGGAGAGAGACAGAGGTGCTGGACTGCAGAAGTGGTCTCTTTTTTTTTGTGAATTATTATGTTTATATGTAAAGGGTATATCAGTCATTTGTGATATTTTGTGACCCAAAAAGGAAATGGGAAGAACAAATAGAAACATTCCAAAATGGAATATGGGAAGGATAAAAAATAACGGAGGGAGTATATCATAGCCTTGTGTTTTCTATTTATTAGAAGTTGGTCTTTAAATAGGAAATACGGTGGCAATTTAATGCTTACTAATTGGGACGTTACACACCGACTTTTGGTTGAAGATCCTATTTAATTTGTGTAAACAACACTTTTAAGATTTGTGGGAGTGCCCTAACATTGCTAAACAGTGCCCTAACAATTTAAGAAGAAAATCAACACCACACCCTTGAGTAGTTGGGTGTAGAAGAAAATGGCACATAATCTCACAGAAAGAGAAACAAAAATGAAAAAACCCAAAGCCCATCATCAAGCCATCCCTGATCACATGCATTTTTTAGGCTTCTCCTAGTCCTATCTATCTAATCCAAACTCACTCTCACAGTCTCACATAGACAGACTCTAGTCCACTTATCCATTCCTCCATACACCCTTCACCAACCACAAACTCTCCCCAAACTCTTCTTTTCTAGTCTCCTCCCATTTCCTTCTCAGTTCTCACCACAAAGAGAGAAAAAGAGAAGAGAAGAGTAGAGTGAGGCTTGAACAGCAAAGTCAAAATGGCAACAGCAACAGCCACTGCCACAGCAACTCTAGTCTCACCCAACAGTCTCATCAACAGGGCTTCTTCTACTTCTTCCTCTTTCAACCCATCGCTCTCCACTGCTCGCACTTCCTTCCCTAAACTCCGCTCTCTCTCCTCTTCCTTCCGCCGCCCTTCCTCCTCCTCTTTCCTTGTTCGCGCTGTAAGTATTCCCCTTCTTTTATATTGTTATAAATTTCTTTTAATTTTATTTTGCTCTATTCTGCTCTTGCTAATGTCATTCATGCAATCACGCAGTATTAATAAGTGGTCAAGATGCATTTTTAAAAAGTACCCTTTTCATTTTATGTCCTGCTTTTTTAGAGAATAAAGTTTTTTTTTTTTTGCTTGGATGTGTAATGACTAATGACCCATTTGATTTCTAAGAAAAAAGGAAAATGGTTTTTTTATAACTTTTTTCTTGTGTGGTTGTGCTTGTGGTGGTGAAAAGTGAAGACTTTTACATTGTGTGGTTAACCAATGTGAGTACCATGTTACCAAAATGCATGAAATTTAAGTAAAATTAAGAGATATTATTGGTTTAATACTTATAATGTGGAGTTTTGATAAAGTATGAACCTTTTTCTGTCAAATGTAGGAAATGAGGATACTTGTTTTTTAAATTATCAAACTTGAAGAAATTATGTGGGAAGAGGGTATTTTGTGAAATGTAATGAGGGTATCATATAAAGATTGAAACTTTTTGTGCTACTTTGGAAGGAAGTTTTGAAGCTATTTATTTTTTGATGAGTAGCTATTTAAGCTTTTGAAAGTGAGTGACTTGTGAAGATTGTTGAGAAAACCGTGTGTTGATTTGTGCTGGTCAGAGATGTAAAAGTTGTTTTCTTTGTATTTTAGAAGCTGGATTATCATTTGTCTATTGTGGTTGTAAAGATTTAAAATGTTTTTAGTCCTTGATTAACAGTTTGTATAAATTCAGTGGTATTGTTAAAACAACAGTCCTTATGTTGGAGAAACTGAATTCTCATCTAATGGTGTCATGGATTCATTTTTTGTTGAATTCTCTTGGAGAGAAAACTTAATCGATTTGGTGGGATTACCCTTAATGAGCTCGTAAAAATCCAAACTATTTCGGGTGACTAATTGTATATCATGACTTGTTTGCTTATATGAAGTTGTTGATCTAGACATCAATATTTTCTTTGAGTTGGGTGCTAGTTTCCTATAACCTGCTTTTGGAAGATAATTGATTCATCTTTCTTTTCTCTTTTTCAGGCTCGAGAGGCTCCGTTAGTCGGCAATGCTGCTCCAGATTTTGAAGCTGAGGCTGTTTTTGACCAGGAGTTTATCAATGTAATGTACTTCTTCTTTTTTCCTGCCTGGTTCAAATATATGTTGTTCTTTGTCCCCCCCACCCCCCAAAGTCATTTGGAGAACTTCCTATTGTTGGTGTTGGAAGTCTTTAAATCCCCCCAAATGAAGAGCTGCTTACTTTTTGCAAAGTAAATTGAATTTCTGTTGATTTTTTTATTGAGTTTATTCTTATTATCTTGTCTCATCTTGCAGGTTAAGCTTTCTGATTACAAAGGAAAGAAATATGTGATCTTGTTCTTCTACCCCTTGGACTTCACATTTGTTTGCCCCACTGGTGAGTGTTTCATAACCTTTTACTTTTAGATATGTTAGATTTTATGACCAGTACAATTATGATTCATTATGTTATGTTTATTGTAGAGATCACTGCATTCAGCGACCGTCATGCAGAATTCGAGAAATTGAACACAGAAATTCTTGGTGTTTCCATTGACAGTGTGGTATGTAATTTTGTTTTCAATTTTCTGTGTTGCCGTCATCTATTAGTATTGGGTGATAATGCCATTGTTATTCCTGTTTGTCTTATTCATGCACTCTATGTGTGACTAGATGATGTTCAGGTTGCAAATTTTTGAGTATCCAGTTTTTTATTCGTTTGTTTACTTTCTTTTCGTTGCCTTCTTTCTTTAATGCCTGCCATATTATCTATGTACTAGTGCTTAATATTTTGGCATCTTCATAGTGTTTAGAGAGACAGATCACCATCTGCTAACAATTTTCCTTGATTGAGGAGAGAATGGCTAATTATATGTGGTTCACATCTCTTTTAGTGATGCTTGATTTATGACGATTGTATTGTTGTTCTCCCATAATTATGTGTACCAAGTGGGTGGAATGACTATCTAACTAGAGGGTTGTGCAGTGTATCTTATTACACATGGGTGGATATTGGGTTCTGCACTTCTGCATGAGGCTGTTTTGGCTGTGTATTGTGCACAGTTTTTAAGAATCTGATACGTGAGGGTCAAAATAGGCTATCACCTTGTGTTCATTTGCTCTGTTTTCAATTGAATGTAATTGGGCTTCAGATTCAGCTTCTGATTTTAGAAATTTGTCCGAGAACTGTTCTTTCCTTTTGTTTACCTCTATTGGTTCGATGAGAGGCTCAAAGTAGGCGAGTTTCTGTTCATCGTTGTCCACACATTGTTCCTTTCTGAAACATATTCAAGTTTTGAAATGAGAAGTGGGCGGACAAATTAAGGCTCAGTTTTTTTTTTGGTGGGTGGGGAAATGTGTTATGAGTATTGGGACAATATGGAATTCCCACCTTTGAGCTTTCTACTTCTGGTTTTGGAACGATAATGATGAGATGTCAAGTGCTATGGGCCGATAGCGCAATTACTTAACTCGTAAAGCCTGCATGGAAATGGAGCTTGCATAATACGTGGATTTTGAATTTGCTATGTATGATACTCGAAGACATCAATTAACTTGTCCTTTTCTAGTACCGTTTGTTCGCCGAGCCTCCAAGGCAGTAATGTTTAGCCCAGTGTCTGTTAATTTCACTTACCTCACAAACCATATTCTTTTGTATGACTTCGGAGATACTTGCCGTTGTTTTGCTATTGAAATTGAAGTTCATCGCTGTTTATTTTGTAGCAGTTTATTCTTGTAATGACTAATGGATTTTTGTTTGGTGCAGTTCTCACATCTTGCATGGGTCCAAACAGATAGAAAGTCTGGTGGTTTGGGTGATCTGAAATATCCCTTGGTTTCTGATGTTACTAAATCTATTTCGAAAGCTTACGATGTGCTGATCCCTGATCAGGTATTCATTTCTACTCGTGAATCACATTAGTAGTTCTGCTAGCGAAACCTGTTAAGGTCTATTTGAAATGTGAGTTGTTTGAATCATAACATGATTGATATACTCAGTGCTCACAGTGTCTCACACCTGCAACACAAGGCTTTTTGTTTCTTAGAAGTACTTTTCTAGGTGCTCTGTTGATCTTGTTGGAAAAAAAATGTTGATAGTGTTTTGTGATTGATCTTAATCTGGCTGTCAACCATTTCAGAAATTATGTAGTGCAGTTTAAAGTACTGTGCTCATTCTAGTTTTCTACTATATTGATTGAACACTTTCATCAAAGGAATTATGAGTCATGGTTTGTTAGTCCATAAAGTTTTTTTTTTTTTTTGTGGTGTGCGCATCAGTCATTGTCAGTACTGAGTTTGGTTTGTATGTGTTTAACTGCTGTGTTTGGTTTGCATGTGTTTCAGGGAATTGCATTGAGAGGTCTATTTATCATCGACAAGGAAGGAATCATTCAGCACTCCACCGTTAACAACCTAGCCATTGGCCGAAGTGTCGATGAGACTCTCAGAACACTTCAGGTAAACTGCAGTCTGGAGATATGCTAGCCTAGTAGCCTTCCACTATATTTCAGTGTTTTTTTATTATAGTAAACAACCTAATCATTGTCGTTTCGTATCCGTCTTGTAGGCTTTGCAGTTCGTGCAGGAGAATCCTGATGAGGTTTGCCCTGCTGGATGGAAGCCTGGGGAGAAGACCATGAAGCCAGACCCCAAGCTTAGCAAGGATTACTTCGCTGCCATTTAATGGCCATATTCATGGAGTAAACTAGGATCCATTCACGGCAACTACCACATGAACCAATCGGAAATGGAAAAAAAGAACCGTGTATTGCTTAGGAAGTTCTGAGTTTTTTGTTTCTGTGTCATGATTTGTAACACCCATCATGATTTTTGAGGCTGATTCTGGTGAATAAACGCTAAAATGCTTTTTGTACTTCAATTTGCTTGTTTATGGTCAATTGGTCATCATCTCACGAACTCGAATATATAGCCATCAACCATAACTACAGGGAGCCGAATTTTACTGATTATATTGTAGTCCACGTAAGATAATTAAGCCAACAGAATAAAAGAGAAATAACGACATATGTCATACTTCAAATCAGCGTTCTTGATTAAGATGTACTACGTACTTGCAATTTACAAGAAGAAGAAATTCAGAGTTACGAACGGACGTATAAGCAACTTGCTGAATGAAAGAATGATCCTACATACCTACACAAACATGTACATAACTACATTATTTTCAAGATAAGCATCTAGCTAGCTAGTTAATTCTGCAAGAAAGAATAGTCTGTTGACTGCCGAATCTTCTCAATTCTTGCATTCTTGGTCTTCAGCGCATCAGTGTTAACCTCATAATTTGCATTCTTGATCGCTGGCGCATCAGTGTTAACCTCATAATACTCGTTCTTCTGCCACAGCTGCCTCACAGACCTTTGTTGTTGAATGAACTTCCTACGCAAGGCTACTAGCTTTGATTTTCCTTTGGGAACAGTCTTCTGAGAGTTTGATGCTGGCATCTTTAGGATCTTAGTAAACTTAATCTTCTCTGAGCCATCAGCTGATGGATAGACAATCGTAATTTTCACCATGTTGTAAAACTTTGGGTTTTGCTTAATGTTGTGGGGGTGGGTTTTTGCTTAATGTTAAAAGAAAGGCAATTGTATTGGCAAGATAGTAAGTTAGTAACACAAGGGTCGTTCTTAACTTCTAACTTCTTATAGCCTTTTATGGGACGGTGCTTGATGCCCAAGTATTTTAGTCACTAAGGCGGTGATAAGCGAGCAAATTTTTGGAAAGTATGGCCTTCTAAAATTTCCCAAACTGCGTGAATTTTTTTTAGTAGGTTGGATATTGGGCTTCATATCTGTTTTGCGTTTTGTTTGGCGGCCCACAGATTATTGAGCAATCTTTCGCCCACAGCTTGTTGAGCAATCGTTTGGCTACAGGCCGACTGAGGTCTCTAGTTCTGGACTGCAGCACTTGACGTTTATGTCTCAACTCTTAACTTCAATTCACTGAATCACTGTGTAAACTAGAAAGCCTCCATACCAAAATTTGTCAGTGAAACACAATGAATGAGAATTTTTTTTTGTGTGAATCCATTTCATATACGGAGTATGAGATTGTGTTTTAATGACCCCCGACAAAATCCTGAGTGAAACACAATGAAATTAGAAAAAAAAATGTGTGAATCCATTTTATATATGGAGTATGAAATTGTGACCAGTAGCTCATGAGTCGGTCGGAAATAAGACTCATAGGTGCGGGCCTCATTAAAAAAACATAGATTTATATGCCAAAACTAAACCTTATACATTATAAGCGTAATCTACAACTGTAATTCTGCATTATTCCTAGATTATAGTGGGAAAAGTATGTGCTTTCAAACATGAAGCGCCAAAACACTTGGATGATGTAACTTTTGGAACAAATAGAACTTTTGGCTTAAAGACTTCGACTGAATGAAGAATAAGATGCAACTTTAAGCCGAATAACGACCTATTAACCTCATATGTTCCTAGCCTTTGTTATCATCTCTACGACCTCCTCTTTTAGACCGGTGAAAGCATGCTACTTTTCAATTACCTTTACTTGAGGTAGCTTACATTGTACATCGACAGATCGTTGACTGAAAAAACTCGATCAATCTATGCATGCGTTTAGTAAACGGGCAAAATTTCCACCAAAATCCAGTAGTGTCGGAAGTTGAAAAACAAACTACATTAACAAAAATGTTGCGGGATAATAGTAAAGATTTCTACTGTACATATTAGCTAGATAATTCATTTGAATGATGTGACGTTCTCATCTTTAAAGTCTAAAGAAATTACCGGTACGACTTTATGATTGAAAACGGCATTTCTTGATTTTTGGGAGCTCCACACAGGTGCTGTATTCAATTATTCAATTATGAAAATATGATAAGTTGGATAAACAGGATCAACAAACACCTGATAATCTGAACCTGTATAGTGAACACAAGACACGCCTATGTGACTATATGTCCCTCATATCAGAGGAATTTTGATTCCAAGAAACATGGACGGTGATTAACACCACATGGTCCCACACCATGCATGTTTATATAGGTTTGTGATCATCTCTAATGTCCTAAAGTGGTAGTTAAGCCGTTGCGATTTGACCATCCACCGTACCTTCATTAAGTGTCCATTAAGCTAATCATCCATTCTTAATCTTGCTTTGTTGACTGCTATATTCTCCTTCCTTTTTCTTGATAAGTTGTTTATTTAATTTGTTTGAACATGGTGATGGTTGAAGATATAATTTTATACATCAAGAAGATACGGGAGTACCTTGCTTCTTGGAAAGGAATACTAAATGACAATATGTCATTGCAATGGACGTTAGCCGCAATATGGATTGCCCCTTGTTCCTGATTTAGTATTATATAGGTCGGTTATTCAGCTCCAATGGTTGTATTTCTTCATCGTATAAATATAAACTATAAATAAAGAAAACTATTTATCGTAGAATTACGAAGTCATCTGTCCGAAAGCTAGTAACATGATTACGATCATGGATAACCAAGTTTTGATCAGGTTTAACGTGATATGGGTTTAATAATAATAAGTTAGCGTACTGGGAGTTTTGAGCCAAAACAGATTTTTCTTGGCGGGAAACTACAGTTGAGAGTAGAGTTGGTCTAACGTTTGGTTTGTAATTGGATATTGAACCGAAATTAAGTCGCTGTAAATCGTATAAATTAAAGTGAAACCAGTGGCAAACGCATCGAAGTTGAAACAAGTCGGCTGCGGCATATTTAACAACGGTTTGTATATTTTTCAAATCGATAATTCGATTCGAGTCGAATAAACCATAAAATGGTCCAATAAAAGACTTGCACGAAATCGTAGAATTTGGGTCAAGTGGGAACCAAATCAACTCGGTAAATAGATAATATTCAATCCGTGACTAATGCACACAATCTAATCTAATCTAATGGCCATGCCAAGAGACTAATAGTGTAATGTGATTATAATCATCAATGATAAATAACCTCATATAGACCAATTATTATTGCTTGAATACACACAGATGATATTACAACCAAACACTACTTATGTTACATATTACTGGATACAACATGATACAAATGTTGATCATGACTTCACTCAGGTACACTAGACAATGAACTAAAAAAAAGGGATTGTTCTAAAATGAACCTAAACCGATTTTTTTTAAAATTAAATTGGACTAATACAAAATTGCCTTTAATTAATCTGAATAGTTGTTTATGAAATTTAAATTAAATAAATCCAAAGATGAATTATAGACATTATGGACAATTAAGTTCTTTTTGTACGTAAGACATCTTATTATTAATGGCCAATGTTTAGTAGATAAAGAGAAAAGTAATTTTATTCTTTTTCATTATTTTAACTTTTTCATACTTAATTTTGGATCTTCCTAATTAAACGTAATTTTTATGAAATAATAAGTCACATTGAGTCGAAGTCGATTCATCGTAGACGGTTGGGGTTACGGTATTTATAAAATTGTAAATTGAGTCGAGTCAAAGTCGAATCATGTTAGTTCGGATAGTTATTAGGCCTAGTTGAATCGTAATCAAATCATTTTGAACGATTCAATTTCGGTTTCACAATTCTTAATATCGAAGTGAGACGGAGTCGAATCGAACCGAGCCGAGTTGAATTCGAAGAACCATACCGATTCGGGGCTACCACTTGTTAAGAGGTTGAGAGCAATCGTATTTTCTTGGACCCCTTGAAATAAAACTTGATGATTTATTTATTCAAAATTACATTGACTGCAGACTAGAAAGATACACATTTTAGTTAGGAAATTTACCATTTTGGGTACCTGATCTATACCATAATACCAAACTGGGGTCCAAAGTATTCAATATGTCAAACAGGGTATCTGTACTTTTAAACGTTGTACCAAAATGGGACCCCGATCAGTTTTCTGTCACAGAAACTATCCAAATTAGGGTCATTTGAGTAATTTTGCACGAAGGATTTGTCTGCATTATTGAGTTGAAGATAAACTCCGTGGGGGAGACAAAGAGAGAAGAGAGTGGAAGAGAGATAATGTTTTTAAGTGAGATCAGGTTTTATTATGATAAGAGTATATTTCATGGAGGAAAATATATTTTCCCTTTTATTTCCTTGTTTTAGGGGGCTATGTAATAATGCTGACAAATCATGCCTGCAAAATTATTCAAATGACCATAACTTGGTCAGTTTCTGTGACAGAAAACTATTTGGGGTCCCAATTTGGTACAACGTTCAGAAGTACAGGTACCTTGTTTGACATATTGAATACTTTGGACCCTAGATTGGTATCATGGTATAGGTCGGGTAAAAAAAATGGTAAATTTCCAATTTATATTCCTTGCTTAGTGCGTCTAGGTTAGCACGAATTGTCATAACAATATTAGAGATGCGGGAGATGGATCATGGGGTGACGGTGGACATAATGAACGGAACAAGCACCCTATTCGATAGACAAGTTTAGCACCTCAAACAGTAAGCTAAGTGCAAATAGTACATTTTTCATAAAGGCAGGATTGAGAGAATTCATTCAGTATGATTGATTGCACAAACAAAAACAAGCAATTGAAAGGATAAAGCTACATACTGGTACATAGTAGATGGCTAGATGCCCATTCATACATTGGCTAAAAGTCTAAAGGTGAGATGTGAAAGATGATATCGTTAGTAATTCACTGATTACAGTTGACTGCAATTAGAGTAGCTACAAACAGTGCAAGGATAGTGAAATGTTTGGGCTAATTTCCTTCTCGTAGTTCAATTGAAAGCATACATTTCCCATGTCATGTATACAACCAAAATGGGTGGTCAATACTTGTCTAAAGCCCCAAAAACAAAGCCCGCCCCTCCTTCCTATGCTAGAAATTATCATATCAGCATCACATATTACTGTACTTAGTGTATGCTAAAACTCCTCCCCAAAATCCAAAATAAAAACACTGTATCATGGTTGCATCCTGCATCACAGTTATGTCGTGAGACCAGATTCAGGGACATAACTCGGCCTCTCCATGTCCTCCCAGTTTAATTTCGACGACAGTTCATCGATCTCAGGGACATATTCCTGCAATCAAGTAGAATGATTCCAGTTATTTGATCAGCAAATTTTTAGTATATCTTGCTACATAATTAGATCAGGCAACTAGGAGGCCGTATCTTTGATTCATTCCTCACTCGGTTTTGTTAATTCACATTACATAATAATGTTGTGCATCTTGACTACCATATGTGCTCAATATCAGAGTTTAACAGTTCCAAATAATTAAATATTGTCACTAGACTCACTACAGCATCTTATAATTCAATATTCCAAGTTCAATTAGTACCTCAAGCTTCATAACCAATTCTTTGGCTGTTGGAGCAGACACGATTATACGACGAGCTGTTGATGAGATAAAGCCTTCATCAACGGCCTTATCAATGAAAGACAATAAGCAATTGTAATACCCATCCACATTCAAGAGGCCCACCTGCATAAACAAATACTTCAACTTCAGATGTATGGTATAAATTAAGCTCTAAATAATGTTTAAGACGTCACCCAACATGCATTAATAAAGTGCTTTCTTTTACTAAAAGCCAAAGTTCTTTCAAACAATTAAATTAGTTGATTCCAAAAGGAAGATACCCCTTGAGAGATCCTCTAATTAAAATGTACGTATAGCATGACTAAGAATGAGCAAGCAAATCTTCTAGCATGTTTCCATGTGAATTCAACCAATAATTCACATGCATTTGCCACCATATATCCTCATCAAATCTCACTAGCAGATATAATTGATCAAAATCTTTTAAGTTGAGTTTTCATTATTGTTTAATGTAAACAAATCCACCCTACAGTCGGCAGATGGCATGACATAGCTAGAAGAATGTTGACTTGCAGACTAGTACAAAAATTCCTGACGACACACCACACAAAATTAAAAATAAAAAGGCAAAATCAGTCAAAAGGAGAAAGGTATCATTCTTTAACGGAAAGATGAGATTCCAACCGTCTTAATCCATTACACACTAGTTGGATGTTTCAAACTCTAGGGACACTTTGATATAAAAGCTTGGATGGTTGTTGGTCTTTGCATCTCTTAGCTCTTTTTAACTATGGCCTACATCACGTATGATGCTTTTCATTGGTCCTATGCTTAACAGACACGATTGTTTCCAATTTCCATAGAACTTATCTACTAAACGAGAGACTGTTTAAGACGAAAAGAATACATACAGGCTTACGGTGTATCCCAAGCTGAGCAAATGTGATGACCTCTAGAAGTTCTTCAAGGGTGCCGTAGCCACCTGATAGTCATCAATCATACATAAGTGTTGATTCACTAATAATACAACAACAACCGAGCGTAAATTCCCATTCAATTGGGTGCTCGGGGGTCATGATTCATTAATAATAAATATCTCAAATATCTGTGTCGATAAATAAATAGATAACGAACCAGGTAATGCAATGAAGGCGTCAGCTTGCCTAGCCATCTCAGCCTTCCTCTGGTGCATGTTTGATACAGTTTTCTCTTCACCAACAGTTTCTCCAGTTATCTGCTTCACAAAAAAAAATTGAGTTTAGTGATTGTTAGTCAATAATTGTTAACATCTGAATACAAGTCACATTCATCCACTAAAGCAAAACACATTAGGAAAAGATTAATGTATCAAGCTGAGGTCATGTTTGCAAAAGGTTAGAGCTGCTAATCAAGATATGCCACGATTGGCTTTCTAGTTTCATTCATCCTAGAGTATATTGAAATTATGCGAATATTCAATTGTCTGAATACTTTGACTCATAACAATCAGGAAAATGCATGGCCCTTTTGCTTTAGAGCTCACCAGAAGAGAGCAACAGATGAACTATACCGAAAGCAAAAATGGCTTTTTCTATTTTCAAGCTTTATATGAGGACAGTGACTAAGTCAGCACTGTTCACAATTGAACAAGTCCCTGGAGCAATAATCACATTCTTACCTCTTTTGAAACAAGGCTCTTTGGAATTACCCTGCACAGATGAAAAGAGAAAAGGGCAAAACCAAGTCAGATGGCCTATGGCAAGACATATTGATTGAAAAGGAAACAATCAAGTTCATCATGCTTTAATTAAACTTTATCCATATTCAACTAAGAAGTTCAAACATTTAGAAAACATAGATGTGATCTGAAGGTGATGTGTGCATGTTTAACTGAATTTCACAATAAGACACCACTGTGGCCAAAAAGCTACATTGATCATTTCTGGACATCCAAGGGTTGGATCCAGGTAATTAGGTCCACTATTGGCCACGGGACACGACAACATAACCTGCATTCTTAGCAAGGCAGTATTCATTTGGTTGGTAAAGAGGATAATGGGAGAAACCAAACAAAAAAGAAAAGGAAAAGGCACGAGTACTACTACAGTACTGGTTTTGAATCCAACTATTGATAGCATGAGCCATGAGGTAATGGCAGTACCAGATTGCAGTACCTTATTGGACAAAGGGGTGACATAGGGATGTTAGGAATGAAGAAAAGCATTATCATAGACAATTAGACAACTGTCACTTGCAGGGTGAAAAGTTATTCATTGTACCAAACTTTTCCCATGAACATTTGTCTACAGGAGACACAATGTGTTTTTACTGCTATTAGTCTGACATGAGCACAAACCAAAATGGATACAACTTTCCAATTTGATCAAACGAAAAGCTGGCTCACAAAGCACCAAGGTAAAGTTAAAAAGGGCCAACAACAACTCTTTTGGTAGTCACACTATGCTACTAGATAAATCAAGAGCTAGCTTTTCATGCCTAGACTAGATAACAACTCATTGTTCACATTCCTCTAACAGCTCCCATGCTTCCATGATCCATCCAATAAGCTAATGCAATTCCTTTATCATGGGTCTCTATGCATATTGTGACACATGTAAATTGAAAATTCTTTAGACCTTCCTATCACAAAAACCGTGGGTCATGGTCACTAGAGTGATTATAACTAAAAAAAATGTCCACATAACTGCACAAGCATGGTCTTTATTCTGGCCTGTTTATATTTTATTGAACCGTAGGGAAGATAGTTGATCCCCATAAAAATGTCTTGCATGGTTTGGGATGGACAATTTTTTAGTGAAACACCCACTTGATAGAAACAAGAAAACATTATAATAACATAACTTAAAGGACAGTAATGATCATGAAGGACAGAAGGAGGCAATGTAATGATGTTGCTGGTCTTTGGAAAACTTCCCCTACAATCCTTTTTATTGGTTTGACATCCAATCAAACCCATTTCAGCAAAGGCAAAATCAATACAGTACTACTATAGATAGGCAGATAGATAGCACATACACATGCACTAGGGGAGGGGTGACATAACACTTGAGATTAAATTCTTAGTGAGAGAATGGAGTACAGAACAACAGACCCTAGAACATGGCGCCCACCATCATGAACTGCCTGAGAAACAAGACCCATCAAGCCCACGCTGCCACCTCCATATACCAAATCAATCCTTCTCTCCACCTTCAAACACATTTCGAGGAAACATTAGAGGAAATGCACTTACACGTGTCACAAAATTACATCACTTCTATTCAATACACTTCAACACAACTACAACAATAAAAATATTCATGGTCGTGAAGCATGTGTATAGTCTAAGCTTAGAAAGCTAAGCAATGTTGTTACTTGTTACGTTGTTAGCCATAAATTAAACTACTAAACTGAACTAAATTGTAGTTATAGGTTGTAATTAAAGAATATTTATTACCTAACTAAGAAAACAACAACTATATATCGAGTGTAAATACCCATTTAATGGAGGTGCCCGATGGTCGGGATGTACACAACATGAACTAAGAAACCAGGGACATAAATCCTCGAGAATAGTATCTTAATTAGTCCATTAGGCTTATCTATTTAAACTAAACCAAAACTATTATGTTCAGTATTTTGTATGCATTTGAAGTCATGCCCATAAGCAAAAATCATGGAGATGGTACGAAGTAAAATAAAACCAAACCCCATAAGTCACCACCATCCCACGCCTTTTATGGGTCATGATATCCTACCAAGCACGTTTGTTCATTTTTCCTAGGGAGCATGGCATCACCCTAGCATAGTTAACAGGTCTTTGGTACACCCGGTGAAATGACTATTATTAAGGTAAAATGGCTAATGGTATTCATAAGGTAACTAATGCGGTATGTTTTATAATGCTCCGAAAAAAACATCCGGTGTAAACTCACGTCCACTCTATCTAAGAATAGGAGAACATAGCATAACAAAAAGGAACAAAAAGAAATTTCTAGCTACAACTAGAAAGTTTGGATCTTTTCATCCTGATATTTGTCTTTTTGGCTACTTGTATCAGTACGTATATATTATGCTAATAAGCTAAAGAAAATATGTTTGTTGGGGTGAAACAAAAAAAGTTTTAAAAATTGAAAAGCCCAGAAAATTGGAGGGGAAAGAAAGATCATGCAAGAAGGCTGCTTCACTGACAGCAAGGTTACAGCTAGCAATTTTATTTCTTTCTATCCCTCTCTCTCTCATGCTACAAATTTTAACTACCCTAATATAATGTCACCAGAACAAATAAAATGGCTGTAAATGCATACAAAAAGGGGTGAAAATGTTAAAAAAAGACAGGTATTTTTTTGAAATGGCCAAAGAAGAAGTCTTTTTTCCTGTTCAGACTTTCACTGTCAGAAAACTCATTTTCATTTTCACAGGAAAACTTCCTTTTTCAGAGGGGTAGGATATTTTTTCATGCAATGACAACAACTGTGAAAATAACATCTGGCCAGTTGCACTATACACATACACATTTTATATGACAACAAAAAAATGCATAACATAACATAGCAGCAACATAATAATTTCCTCAAAATCAGAGCTTTTTGGTTCTGGGTTTTCATTTTCAGAGAGATTAAGACAGTGGTGTAAAAAAGATAAGATTTTTACAACTCATAATGATAATAAGAACAAGTAAGAAAAATGGGGGGAATTTTGGAATTTTGAATTGTTACCAGCTCTTTGCCAAGCTCAACAGCAGCTTCTTGGTAACTTGATTTCTTGCCAGAGCTGCTTCCACAGAAAACGCAAACCCTCTTGAATTTTGACGGCTGTGTTTCTTCCATTGAGAGTGTTTTTGTTTTTGAGAAAAAGGGGAGATTTTTGATTGAGAGAAAAGAGTGGGAATGAATGAGAATGAGAACAAAAGTGGGGGGATATATGTTGGTGTGTTTGCTTATGAATGAATGACTGAATATAATTATGTTATGTTATGTTATGTTATGTGTATATATATGTGAAGTTGTGAACCCACTAGAGGGAGCAATGGCCCATCAGAGTAACGCCTCTGTCAAGTAACCATATTTTATGTCCACATTATGCACATAATTAATCATGCTTTTGCCTTTTTTTAATTCATCAACTAAAATATTTGTTTAGATGTAAAGTGTATTTTTTTAATTTGCTTACTTATGAGGGACATACATGGATGGAGACAACATTTGTATTCTACCACACCCATGAGAGTTTTTATGTATGAAACCTTCAATATAATAATACCAATTATGGTATTGGCATTTTCACGAGAAAATTTCGACATTTGCTTATCATTTGTTCTTGACATATTTGCATTCACTTGTTAGTACTTAATACTCTCACCGTCCATATTTGAACAATCATGAAAAAATGGCGTTACATCTAGGATCTATATTGTTCGTCTGCTTACGAGGGTAACTAAACTTAACCAAGTAGGAAAAAAAATTGAACTTAAATGTAAAAAAAATGATTTAATTGAAATTAATTGTTCAAAGCTGAAATGAAGTGAACTAAAATGTTTTGTAATGAAAAGATACATACACAATTAATTGAATTAAGTGAACACAATTGAATTTCACTGGAAAAAGTTAAACTTAACAGGAAAAAAACTGAACTTAATTGAAAACAATGAATTTAACTCAACTATAACAATTAAGTTGAACAAAACAAAATTTTAGTAGGATGAGTAAAAGAATAATATTTTCTTTTTCACCAATTATTCTTAAAATAAAGAAGATAATTAATTAGTTAATGATGTGAGATAAGGTAAATACAGCGGGAGAACCACCCAAATCCGATCGAAATGACACGTTCAGTTAATAAAATATCTATAAAATTATATTAAATATTTTCATTAATTTTTATGGAAATATAAAATTCCGGGTACCTTATATCATAATAAAGTCTAATATCCATTCTTTTCAATTTACCAATGAGAACTATTTAATTTTGTAACAATATAGATACCTCTTATGATAATAATTAAAATAAATCATTATAAATACAAGAACAATATTAAAGAGATCTCGATCATCATAGAGACTACAAGAAACCCCAATTACTTGTGTGTTAAAGACTATCAACCCTAGACATGTGTTTAACTAAATTCTAACACTCTTTAGGCCACGTCTGGAATATCCTTAATAATTCAGGGGAGATGATCCAGTCAGGAGTCATCACAGGTGGGATTGTTATTGGGGCTATTGATTATGGGAGGAATTATTAAGTTGGTTTTGGATTTCCAATATAGGTGGGGAGATGAGGGTTGGAAATGGAACTGTAACCCGATGATTTGTGGAGGAAGAGAGAGAATGGGTAAGGGGAAATAATTTCTGAGGGGAAGGTTGGGGGGTAACGTATTACTGCCTTTGGGGAGAAATCATTGCAGGAGTTATTATTTCTTATATACCAAACTTCTGAAAATCCCTCTAATAAACATTAATCCCCTATTACTATGTAGTAAATCGATCCTAGCATGTTTGGTTGTTTGTGATATCCCTAGCATGGGTGCATCACCCTCCGATCCTGTTTATGTGTAACTCAAGCTCCCCTTTTGTATTAATTAACCATATTGTGCTTTACATTTCTATCTAATTGCTCCACTACCTTACCTAACATTTCTTAGAATTTGTTAAAATCTCATAGTATAATAAGAAAAAAAAAAGAAAAAGAAACGGAGGGAAACATGAGTCTTTTCCCAAAGGAGGGTTCTTAAAAAAAATATTTCCCACATGACCTCCACTTTCAAAATAATACCCAAACTACCGTCCACATCATAAGGGTAAACGGAGCCGTAACCCAAAAAACAAAGTCGCCTCGAGGAGGCGACTATAACCTGTGTAAGTCGCCACTACTAGTGGCGACTTATGAATTGTAGAAAATGAATCCTGCATACTGAAAACCAAAAAGCGACGCTAAAAAGCGTCAGAAAATTAAGATACAGCCACACATTAAAGCGACATAAGTGGGAGACGCTTTTGGAATGACGCTTTCCAGCGTCTAAAGCTGACAACAAAAGTGCACCGATATTTGGTGACGCTTTATAAAGCGTCAGTAAGCTTTTTTCGGCGCTTTTTAGCGTCAAACAATTGCTGAAAAGCGTCGAAAATGTCTATTTTTCTGCTGTTTAACAAATTTCGAACGCGACTTACCATTGTCGTCAGTCGCCACGTCTATTGGCGGCTTAATGCTTAATAGTCGCCACGGCTTGTAGCGACTTATCCCTTCTGTGACGGGACCGTTTTCTTGAATGACGTTGACGGTAGTTTGGGAATAAGTTTTGAAATGGGTGTTGAGTTGATATAACTTTTTTTTATAGCCTTACCTTGGGCAAAGACTCGGGAAACATGGTCTAGGCCCAAGAGGTCCTAGAGGAGAGCCATTTTTTTCTTCAGGCGAAATTGAAGCCTTTTTTTTTTCCTTTCAGGCGCAATTGTTTTAGTTTCTGATCATAGGATTCTGCGATGCAAGTAGTTGTGAATATTCCTAGCTAGTTCGCTTATCGCATAAATATCCTAGTTCCGGACTGGACTTCCGGTGGCAGGGGAGCTTGCAAGTATTTTTCAATTGATCTAGGGAACAACAAGAACGCCAGGACATCCAAGACTACAGTACTAATTATGACTAGTTGCGAGGTGTTATGCTTGAGCTTAGCAATTGTAGGGTAATGCCGTAATGCTATAGGGTAGGGAGTAATTGGCACTACATGACTACATGTGGCCTAGGCTAGAAAGTTGAAACAGGTTGACCACTGGTGGAATACATGTCATCAGTCATCACTTTAAATTAAGCCACTCCTCCCCAGAGCTAGCTCTCTTCTCATCCGTATCCACATTGTGCTAATGTGCTTCAGTTGCTTTCGCCTCCTTTATCCGCCCCCTCTCTGAGCAACACATCAAATTCTCTGATGTGATTGAAGTGGTTCTAATGTTCTGTATCTGTACAATGTACTTATGTGGTCCTGTGTATAATTAGGTACAGTCGCTTGCATACACTACCCAGTACGGAGTACCCACTAATAGTAGAATAAAAATTCTATTTTTAGACTTTGAGTACGTGTTGAGCTGTTAAAACAGTAGTTAGGAGATGTGCAATGTGGAGAAATTTCGATTTTCTCCCTTTCTCGGAGGACATTTGAATTGGAAAAGGAACAATGCTACACATATAAGGCTTATATGTAGAAACATATAAGCCTGGGCCCCAGCAAAAAAGTAATCTAATTTATTGTTAGTGGGGAGTGAGTCAGCAAATCCCACCAAAAGTGATGATTTTTATTTTGTTTTTACAAACATACAACTGTATGAAATGAATATACAACTCTAATATAGCAATATATAACTCGACTATAAAAACATACAACTTTTGCATTCAAATGAAACTTTGGGGGAGGAGAGAGAATGGAGTAGGAGAAATTTTTCAAAATATATGCAACTCATACACAAAAATATACAACTATAATACAAAAATATGGAATTCAGATG